>JAKTSG010000041.1:0-113512 GCA_030580095.1 Blastobotrys petasosporus | reverse complement strand
AAGCGGCCATGGCTTGATAGGCGAGTGGTTCGCAGGTAAGGATATGGTGAGGAAGGAGGGCAATGGGTGTGCCTGTGGAGCGGAGTTGGAGACGATTGAGCACATTATCCAAGAGTGCCCAAGATTGAGCGAGGCTCGAGAAGAGCTCAAGAAGGTGTCAGCTACGATGGAAGAGTCAGTCTTGTTGGACTCAGAGGCCGGGCTGGAGGCAATGGTGAATTTCATCAGAGCCGAACAGTTATGTACCAAAAAGCAACATGAATACCTAGAGGTGGACAGCTGAGGACAGGGTGACGCAGTCTCAGGAAGCAGTCTAAGGGAGACTGCCCCCAGGGACTTTGCTACGGCGGTGGAAATCCGGGGCCTGCTCAGCAGCTGAGGTGAATCAAGAAGACATTAAACCAATTGTATTATTTTTATTATTATCACGTAGGCTAGTTTACTAGGAAGACGGCTCTGGCCTTAGGCTTGAAATAACCGTCTCTAAATATATTAGATTAAAATGAAACGGCTTGGACCGCATCATGTGCGGCGCGGCGTCATTTCTCGATCAAGGAATACCGTTTCAGCTTTATAAGCTATCCTGGTGAGTATAGGGTGGCTGATGATACCTCTCAGTTAGTAATTGAGTCTGTATACAGACTTTTTGTGAGATTGATGTTGCTGGTTTCGCTAGTTCTACAACTTGTCTTTGGTGGTCCCCGTCCGCCTATTCTGGTTCAGCTGCTTAACTGACCATATATCTAATTCCTGAAACTACTGGTGACTGTTTAATCGGAGATCCCGTAGTTTCTGCTGTAGGTTTTGCGTCACGCTGAACTCACAAGCGTCGTTGTCATCAACTTGTGGATTATATTAGAAACCTGGTCTACGTGCAAGCAGTTTGTATTTTTCTTGTAATTATTACTTGCTTGATTTCCGTATCATCTTTTATGTGGTCCTTTGACTATTGGTTAGCTGCAGCTTTTTCATATCGGACCAGCGCACGCCAGCTCTTGACAGGCAAGCATGTACCCACAGATATCGAGAACTAACCAAACTGGTGTGTCTGTTGTATTGCCTGAGGCGTGTATCTCGATAGATTGCTGGCGTAGTCTTTTGACGGGGTTCTATTCTAAGCAAAGAGAGCTTGATGTTACTGGAAATTTGCATCTGAGCCAAGGAGAATAAAGCACTTGGGGACCCTGATATCGTTTGCAAAATTTGTACCTATCTCAGATCATAGTAAATACTGAAATACCAATATGGTTGAACCTCTGAGAAGACTAAGATGGTCGAGCCTCCAAGAAGTGGGCAACTCAGCTACACATGGCTTGGTGTGCCAATCACTCACAGATACATAAAAATGGTATAATAGCTCCAAACAAACCATGCATAGCTAGCTATGCCAGATGATGTGAAAATAATCTCTCCTCATCTAGATCGTCCCTAAAAACCACATTTCTTTGGGAATTGCTGGAGTTACTGGAGTTGATAAGACGAGACGTTCAAAGTCAACAGATGCTTACAAAATGTCTCTAGAATACTGGGTTTGCACTTACGCACTAGTTCTCCTGTGACATATACAGCATAGAGATCTGCACTGTCATATCTAAACTAATCGCGAATCTCATATGGCACTGCGAACGAAGAAATCCATCCATAGCCGACGCTTCATCCGACGGCCCCCTCTCACCGTGCACAAGAGATACGGATCTAATCAATCATATGCCACCAGCCGTGTAATTAGCGCATCAAACATAAAGTTTACCGGTAGTTGTGCTCTGTGTACCCCGCCGGACGCCAGGGACTACCCTCCGCAGCCCTCGGCAACTAGTTGCCGGTTGGCCATGCATGATCTGCCTTGTTCAAAAGCTGACAAATCTCGCTTATATTCTGCCGGAGACATTTGCGACCAAGATTTTGTGCGTTCCTGGAAAGCAAGACCGAATCTCGCATTCATTTGCAACAGGTACAGAATGAGATGCCAAGTATGAGCCATACGTTAGACTCACCCATGTATTAGGTATGGTCATTTCATGCATAAAGCCAAGCGAGGGCAGAGCGGGTGTGCGAGCCCGGGCCGAATAACACGGACACAAACGACGCCCACACACAAAAAAAATCCGAGTCAGAGCCGCGCAGCCGCGCAGTCGAAATGTGTCTGAAGCGGATTCTGTCCAGTTCAGTTTGTGAAAGACTGGAGAATGCTTAGCCACTGCCGCAGGCTGCTTGTTTGATTGATTGAGGGGCCCAAGTGGCTCAGAATAGAGATATTCACTTCAAATCCGCATATGACCTTAAGCAGTTGTACTGGATCTATTCGTTTAGATCTTGTAGAGGGGGGAAAAAACTTGTGCATAATGGAAACTGAATCATGCACAGTATTACAAAACTTTTTTTTTCCCGTTATGCTTCCCCAAGACGTTTTGGGCTCGGATCGAACGAGAGAGATGAAATGTGAAACCCCCCAAGAAAAATCCCTTCGGGGTCCCTCTCCCATCGGGAGGACAGTAGAACGGAACGTCTTGCATATATATATCTACCCGAATAACATGCATGTGTGCTAGAGCCTCTTTTTTTTCTTTCCCTTTTATCATTTTGAGGCAAGTGACCTAGCTTAGCTAAATCAACATGTCGAACAGAAGCCGAGAAAGCTTAGCAGACACTACCTCGGTGGAGTTTGCGATGGACTCGACTGCGGCAGAGAAAAAGGCACTAGATACGACGATAGAGACTGAACAGGACCAGTCGACTTCCAACACGACAGGAGATCTCGAGAAGCAGTCACAACCACAAGTATCAAGTCAACCTGCTGGCTTAGTTCTGCCTCCGCCGCCGGATGGAGGGTGGCTAGCATGGTCGCAAGTAATTGCGGGGTTCTTTGCATTTTTCAACTCGTGGGGTGTGGTCAATGCATTCGGTGCATATCAAGATTATTACCAGACAACTCTGCTCAAGGAGCAGTCGCCCAGTACGATTGCGTGGATCGGTAGCATCCAGGCGTTCATGGTTATTGGTGTGTCGGTGTTCACAGGGCGATTGCTGGACGCGGGGTATCTCCGACCAATATTGCTTGTCGGTGCATTTATGCTAGTCTTCGGACTCATGATGACTTCACTTGCAACTGAGTTTTATCAAATCTTTTTGGCTCAGGGTGTTTGTGTCGGTATTGGATGTTGCTGCTTTTTTTCCAGTGCATTGGCCACAGCGGCGCCATATTTCAAGAAGCGAAGATCGCTGGCTGTGGGCTGTATGGCTACTGGTTCGTCCATGGGCGGCGTGATCTATCCGATCATGGCCCAGAAACTCATTCCGTCACTCGGGTTCCCATGGGCTACTCGAGTCATTGCATTTATGGTCCTTGGCCTCAGCATCTTTCCATGCGTTATGTTAAAATCCCGAATCCCACCGCGACGAAGTGGGCCACTTATTGATGTGCCATCGTTGACGGACTGGCCATTCGTATTTTTCTCGTTTGGCACAATGTTTTCGTTCATTGGTCTATATGTGCCCATTTTTTATATTGAAGCATTTGCCAATACCATCCCAGTCAACCCTAATGCTCGCAACTACATTGTGTCGATTCTTAGTGCTGGCTCGGTGTTTGGTCGTTTGGTGCCCAACTTCCTGGCAGATAAGACAGGCTGTATGAATATGCTGATTCCAGCAGTGGCGTCTGCCGCCATATTGACGTTCTGCTGGATCGCAGTGAAAGACACTGGCGGGCTGCTTGCATTTGCCATTCTTTATGGTTTCATGAGTGGCGGTCTAGTGTCGATTCCCGGCTCTGCCATCACCAACATGACCCACGACATGTCCAAACTGGGCACCCGACTGGGCATGAACTTTGGGCTCTGCTCCATTGGAGTGCTTATTGGAGCACCTGTAGCTGGTGCAATCATCAATCGACAGCATGGCGACTTTCTGGGCGCTCAACTCTTTGGTGGCATTGCTGTCATTATCGGTGTTGTGATGCTGTGCATCTCTCGTCAACTGACCACCAACGGCCGCCTGTGGGCCAAGGCATGATGAATGACAATCAATGAAGATCAAAATAATTTTGCATGTGTAATGTCCCGTAATTCGATATAATTTGGGCTTGTTCTCACTACATAAATCACTGTCCAGTAGTAAATCTCCCCACCGGCGGTGGTGTGAGCCGGTGTGAGCTAGTGCATGTAACACCCATTTCCACCAAAAAATTCGATGCCAAGCTTTTGATGTGTGACAAGATGGGGGTTACGTACTGGCACGGCTCTAGCGCAAAGTGTAGATTCTAACTTACAATTCCGGACCATAACCTAAAGCTTAAGCAAACATACGAGAGAATATGTGTATTATTCTGTATCGTCAATAATCAGACGAAACCGGTATGACTTCCTCGCTTTGCGATCGCGGCGCAGCTGCGTCGCATTGGCGGCGGCGGCCTCTTGGTGGTGTTCCACTTGTGGGGCTCTGTACATTTCCCTTGACAACTTTCTCAACCCCTATAACCCGGACATCTTTCTATACTAATACCCTTCATCTCCACTCAATACCACCCACTTCCAACACTTTTTTTCTCTCTTCACTGTCAGGCATTCCCTCACGAGAGATGCTACGATTGTCACTTCCGGTAGCGCGTAGCACTGTAGTCCAGCTGGTACTGGCCGGCTTGGCCAAAGGCTCGGCACTGCTACTGGTGTGCGTCGGTATATCCTCGCTGACGACAGCCTCGCCAATAGGATTCATTGGAAGAAGTTTTGCCACGGCTTGGTATATCTGGCTAGTACTCTTTTTCATTTTCGTGTCGGAATGTACATATCTAACGGCGTTGCTCTCACCCCACGATCGCGACGTCTCCCTGAGCAACAACTATAGACAGCGACAACGGGTGAACAAGTGGGTGCTGGTTTTCACAGCATTGATCACGGTTATAACGACGGTAGTGGCAATCGTGCTGATAGAGTTGGCCGACATTGACAAACGTCCGCCGTTTATGATACTGCTGGGGGTTGTATCTGTCGCCCGACTGGCCTCGTTTGTCGCCCACTTGTGGTCGCTTTGTAAAGAGCAGCCGGAAGTGGACTATGAGCTCGTCAAGGCTTCTGCAGAGCCCTGGACGCCATGATTTTCATCATTTATATTGTATTTATCTTTTCTTTCTATATAAACATAAGTAGTCTTTCCTTTTGTATAGTATATGTGTAACGAATATTTGACAGTTTTGGTTTTTGGTTTTTTCACTGTTTCCTTTGATCGTTGTCGAGTGTGTCGTTGTATTAACAACAAGGACCATCACGGAGGTGCCCAATTACAAAATCGGGGAATCGATCTGGTATTTTGGTCCACTTGTTCAAAAAAGAGTCGATACGAGCACAGACATTTGACTGATGAGAAATATGTGTGCGGCTCAAGGCGATTTTAGACATCTTGGATGTTCCGAGTGAGGCCGTTTTACACCGGCGGAATCCTCCGCACCAGACTATTCGTGCACTTTCGGGCTAAAAGGGTCTTACGGGGAAAATTATAATACAATTATGCTTAAGAAATTGTAAATCTAACTTTTTGGCATGCTATGAACTCACCCTCTCTGCTGGTGATTTGAGTATCTGACGACGGTCCACTCTTCACGTATTTTAATCATCAATTACCTTTGGTACTTTGACAGTACAAAGATACCGAGGTTTATAGATTGAAAATGACGGAAAAACAGCGTAGAGACGTTACTATTCTGCAAGTGTCAATTCGATGATGCCGATGCCGCTGGTCCGAGACCGCAAGACCTTGTCTTACTATAAATGACATTCGGCCAATCCCCGCAGTAGAGTATAAACATTCCCATATTGGGATATATTTGGACGTCAGATGGTACAGAGACTTGTCTCAATAACAGCTCAATCAATGTCATCCCATGTGTAGAACGGCTACCGGATTCCATTCCGACCCTTGATCTGTGACCATTCTTCAACCTCAAGGCCCCGGCGGACTAAGATCCCATCTCATCAGAATCCATATCATCTCTCTGAATCTAATATAATCTCAAGATATTAATCTGTCGAAAGGCGCAACTTGTGCGGCGCCGTAAAACTTGTCATGAATGACCTGTTTCGGGCATAAGGGACACATCCCAATTAGACCCTGTCTCGCGTAGTTTTCGGCTAACCCCAGTAACGCCCCCAATCGATGACCCATCTAATATGTGATATGACTATTCCATTCGGCTCCAAGCAGTCCGCTCGAGTTAATTCCATTAGCTTCAAGCTTATATGCCACTTTGTACAGTTTCGCTCACACGGCTGAGCGTTTTTGAGGCTCTTGAGGTTTTCTTGTGCGGACTCCGGCTACTTGCTCCGGATCTCTAGCCGCGGCTGGGTCATGACAAACGACATTTAATGCTGCTTAAATCTAATGCTGGTCTTTCTCAGACTAACATTATTTGATTTCTCACTTTCTAAGCTGCGCAGAGTCCCATCAGGTATCTGAGCAGAGCGTTCGTTAGTTGAGAATCCTATTCTATTACTTATGAATCAATGCACGAAGAGGTTGAGCATAGCCCAGACTCAACGACAAACATACACGAGCAGCTTGGAAACGAAGTCGTCGCTGCCAAGCATGAGGGAGAAGCTAAGGGATCGTCAACCGAGATGATGGAACCGGTTTCCAATGATGAGAAGAGTGCTCATGGCCACCTGCAACCCATCACAGCACCTAGAACGGTGTACAAACCGTGGGAAATGTACATGATAGTTGGGCTGGCTTCATTTGCAGCGCTTTTCTCGACCATTTCAGCGCCGATTTATTTGCCGGCAATACCAGTACTTGGAGAGTATTTCCATGTTTCCACTGAGAAAATAAATCTAACAGTGACCATGTACTCTATATTCCAAGGCATAACACCAACGATATGGTCGCCGCTGGCAGACACTATTGGCCGTCGGCCAGTTTACATGGCATGTATCCTGATCTACATTGGAGCAGATGTTGGACTGGCGCTCACTAAAAACTACACAACATTGTTCATCTTGCGGTGCTTACAAGCAGCAGGTATCGCCTCTGTGGTTGCCATTGGCTCGGGAGTTGTGACAGACCTGACCACTCGAAAGAACCGTGGACATTTCATAGGTATCTTCTCGGGAACCGCCTTGATCGGTAATGCATTCGGCCCGTTGATTGGAGGCGGACTTGCCAGTGGGTTAGGCTGGCGTGCAATTTTTTGGTTTCTCGCCATTGCAGCGACTGTCATGTTGCTGGTACAGTTTGTGTTCTTGCTAGAAACCAACAGACATTTTGCATTAGACGGATCAGTTATCCCGCGTAACTGGATCAACAGGGCACCATATCTTCTTATACGGCGCAAGGTCACAGGTGAGCCACATCTTGCTGAAAGCGACCTTGCGGAGCCATTGGTGCGACCCAAAATTGACATGTTTTTGGCCCTACGCATGTTCAAATGCCTCGATGTTATAATCATGCTGATACCTTCGGCATTACACTATACGACGTGGTTCATGATCCTGACAGCGCAGTCAACACTTCTCTCCACGGAGTATCATTTTTCCACTGCCCAAGTAGGCTGCTCTTATTTAGCCTCGGGTATTGGTGGCTTGACTGGCTCACTCATTTCGGGGCGGGCGATGAACTGGTACTACAAGAAGTGTGTCGCCGCATTCGAGGCTGATCCTGACCAACCATCCAAGGAGGAGTTCAACATTGTCCGGGCTCGACTCAATATCGCTTGGTACCCGACTCTAGGTCTGGTAATGGGGTGCATTGCATTCGGATGGCCTATTGAGAAGCATGTCCATTATATTGTGCCATTACTCGCCACGTCTGTTTGCGCTTTCTCCTCGGTGTTTTTTGTTAATCTCGTCCAAACTCTACTTGTCGACCTGTTTCCGGACCAAAGTGCCTCCAGTACCGCATGCCTCAACATTACCCGGTGCCTTGTGAGTGCTGCGGGCTTGGCGGCGGTTGATGCCATGGTCGTCAATCTCGGGGCCGGCGGCGCATTCACTCTCATGGCCGGGCTATGTGCCCTGAGCCTTGGATGTGTATTTCTAGAGCTCAAGATTGGCTTTAAGATGTACAGGAAGCGAATGGACGCGAGTGGCTCCGATGAGGAGCTATAGTTTTTTATTTTTCTAATTCATTACAGCCGCACACCACCATGTGCAGGCACCCCTGCATACTACTTTCACACACATTATTACTCTAGAATAGAGCGCTTTCTATTGCATTTGTGTACTAATATATTTTTGTCTGTAATTCTATATTTAAGAAACATTAGATTTGACCCTTACTTAGACGTACCTTAAAATGAGCTGATGTCTCACTATTGTGGCGTGGGAAACTTTTTTTTTTTCAATTTTTTTCTTTATGTATCAGCCGCACCTGCGATAAAGCTTAAACCCTTTTGACGTGAGAGGCAATGCTTATAGCCCATATGACTGATAGGATTCCATATATAAAACAGAGTTTATCCTGGTGGTAACTTTCGTAGAAAATCTTTTTTTCTTTCTCTTGACGTACATGTAGAATCGAATAAAAATATGGGTAACATGAAAAGGCGCTACTCGGTGGCAGTGGGTGCCAGCGATGCGATGGAGAAGCCCAGACTACCGCCTATATCTGACTCTGACGCATCGTCAGCGATTACGACATTTACTACGGATGATTTTCCGGAGCTGACATATACCAGAAGCGCATACCCCAATCTGGAAGGCGGCGGCCTGATGATTGTGCCCAGCCATTTGGGCAAGGACGACAGTGAGGACGAGACGCTGTTCCCTGTGAAGACTGCGGTAAGTGTGGCGACGGTGGTTGCGCCGCCGCGGTCGGTGTATACGCGTGGCGAGATTTATTTCCTGGTGGGCATTGCATCAGTCGCGGCATTGTTCTCGTCGATATCGTCGCCTATTTACTTGCCGGCCATTCCAATATTGGAGAAGCACTTTAACGTCACTACGCAACAGATCAATCTGACAATAACAATGTACTCCATTTTCCAGGGTATTTCTCCGTCGATATGGTGTCCTCTTTCGGACTCGATTGGCCGTCGACCAGTGTACCTTGGCTGCATCATTATTTACATTGGCGCCAACATTGGATTGGCATTGTCCAATTCATACGTGATGCTGTTTGTATTCCGGTGTATTCAATCTGCAGGTATCGCCTCGACGGTGGCGATTGGCTCTGGCGTTGTTTCAGACACGACGACGCGTAAGGACCGGGGCTACTTTATCGGCATATTCTCCGGGTTTTCCATGATGGGCAATGCGTTTGGCCCGTTGATCGGAGGAGGTATTTCGTCTTCTCTAGGATGGCGGGCGATTTTTTGGTTCTTGGTGATTGCGGCATCGGTCATGATGCTGCTGGTGTTCTTTTTCATGCCAGAAACCAACCGGTTTATTGCTGCCGACGGGTCTGTCATCCCCAAACGGTGCATCAACCGGTCGCCGTATATTTATCTACGTCGCAGGGTGTGTGGCGTGCCGTCGGCGCATGTGTCGGACCTGGAGACGCCGCTCAAGAAACACAAGCTGGACATGATGCTCTCGCTGAGAATGTTCAAGTACATTGACGTGATTCTGATCCTTGTCCCGGTGGCATTGCACTACACGACGTGGTTCATGATCTTGACCGCGCAGTCGACGCTGCTGAGCGAGGAATACGGCTTCCGCACTTCGCAGATTGGCTTTTCGTACCTTGCTTCTGGCGGCGGGTCCATCATTGGCAGTATGCTGTCGGGGCGGCTCATGACTCGACGGTACAAGAGCTGCGTCGTGGCGTACAAACGCGCCAATGGGAAACACGCAGACATGTCCAAGTTTAATATCGTGAGGGCGAGGCTGGCACCGGCGATTTACCCATCGATGGGGCTCGTCGCCGGCACGCTCATCTTTGGATGGCCCATCCAGTACCGCGTGCACTACATCGTGCCGTTGCTGGCCACTGCACTAGCGTCGTTTGCATCAGTGTTTATGATGAACCTGGCGTCGACGCTGCTGGTCGATTTGTTCCCTGCGGAGTCGGCCAGCTCGACGGCATGCTTGAATTTGACGCGATGCCTCATCTGCGCCGCGGGGCTTGCGGCGGTCGACAAGATGGTCAACACGCTGGGCGCCGGTGGCGCGTTTACGATAATGGGCGGACTGTGTGCCATCAGTATGGTGTGCCTTGTGATCGAGCTTAGAATCGGCATGGATCTTTACTCCAAGCGTAATAACGAGGACATTGCATAGAAGAACCAATTAGCATTAGTTGCATTTGTACAAATGTAAGAACAGAATATTGCATATTTGACATAATATACTCTAAAAAAAAACAATTTCAATTCTTTTAAGATCTAGTAGCCTTAACAATCACCGGAATCATGCCGCCGGGCGTGATGGAAAACTTTCGATGGTTGATGCT
Organism: Blastobotrys petasosporus; assembly: GCA_030580095.1. Taxonomy (NCBI): domain Eukaryota; kingdom Fungi; phylum Ascomycota; class Dipodascomycetes; order Dipodascales; family Trichomonascaceae; genus Blastobotrys; species Blastobotrys petasosporus. The sequence continues at coordinate 103,135 of JAKTSG010000041.1, read as the reverse complement.
GCTGAGAAACGAGTTGATCGTGCCCGAATGCGATGTGACCGAGACGTACAAATGCGGACTTTGAGCACTCCAATCGAGTTCAAACAAATGGTCCAAGAAATGCTTCGTGCGCACATTATGCTCTTCCAGCGTCTCCCGCCATGTCTCGCTATACAGCTCGTCCTGCTCCGTCAACCCGGGCTCGATCTTCAGCTGCGGGAACCGGTTCTCTATATAACTCCTTGGATTCCGTTTATCACACGTGTGCTCACCAATGTCTTCACGCAGGTCCTCCAGCACCAGCGGCGGCGCAATGTGGCTCTTGTCCAGCAGCACGTCGTGCCACGTGTACACCATCGTGTCTATCGACCGCGTAAACGGCGACGTATAAAACACCGTCGGCAGCGGAACACCCTTGGCAATTTGCTGCTTCCACCCGACGTTGTTCGCCTTGGCCTGCGTCACCCCGAGTGCAGTCAGCTCGGGATCAGGACCCCAGGTCATCTCGTCGTTGCCGTAGTCGAAGCACAGCACCTTGTCCCAGTACGGCTCCCCGTACAGATCAATGCACAGATTGTGGTATCCTTGTCCGTGCCGAGCAAGGAACAGAACCTTGTACCGTGTGTTTTCGTCTTGCGACTCGACGAGCTTCTGGAACTCGGATTGAAATTCCGCCCACGACCCCAGGGCCAGCCCGAAGTCTCGCTCCAGGTACTTGAACGTTTTAGGATCCGTGTGAGGGTCGTCCTGTAACAGGAACCCAGCGCCGGCACTCGTGTACTCTAGTTTCGGCACCGGTTTCGTGCCATCGTATTCTGGAATATCTACAGTCATGTCGTGGAGGGTTGATGGTGAACAAAATGCCGCTTGAGACTATGGCGCGGCTGGCACGCAACAAACTTGGATTTTGGAAAAAAGACATCATTACTATATATCGGAGGAGAACTACTCGCATTCTCGATTTTTTAGATTCTCAGAAAGTTCGCTGTAATTTCTCGCCATTAGTCGCACCTTGAATGGCGGCGGGTCGACGGTCAGCGTGGTCTGCTTACTGAACAGTACATTAGGATCGCACGGCATTAGATGGGCAGAGTCTACCGGAGGAAGAATCTTGAACGAGATGACCAGTCGCACAATCGCCACATAGAGCTCACGCTCACTCAGTGCTGCACCGGCACACATACGCATGCCTGCTCCAAACGTGAAATGCTTGGGACCGTCAAACTTGTCAGCCATGTATCTGTCAGGGTTGAATTGAAACGGATTGGTGAATCTCACTGGATCAAAATTAGCCGCAAACGCATTCAGCAGTAACCGGGTATGTGCGGGTATCACGGCTTCGCCGTACTGGATATCTTTCACGGTCTCTCGTGGCAGGGATATAGGCATGGCGCTGAACCGCAGTGTCTCTGCCACCAATGCTTGGATATATGGTATCTTGTCGTCTGCAAGGCATGCATTCCAAGCAGTGTCAGGGTATCGTTCGATGATAGATTCGTAAGCTCGGCGCTGGATGCATTGGCCGTAATCGCGGGACATGTGTCCTATAAAATACAGCATCGTCGAGGGCACCGTGTCCAGACCGGCCGACACCATTGTAAGACAAATGCTCTTCAAGTCCTCTTCACAAACTTTAGAGTCTGGATTTTGAAGGATATTACCTGCTATACAGCTCGCGGCCTCGCCGGTCTGGATCTCGCGTCTAAGGTTGTTTAGTAAAATCGACATGTATCGATCCCGACGTTGCCTGCACTCCACCGCTTCCTGTTGTGCCGAATTGGGTATCCACCGCAAAATCGGTATATAATCTTGGTAACTGTCGAGGGATGCTCGGAATTGAGCAATTTTCTTCTCCACTTGGATGATTTCCTGGAGCAGATCTTCGTCGATGCGGTCCAGCCGGGTACCGTAGTTTAAGGATAAGCTCTTTGTCTCAATTAGCCCTTTGTAACTTAGTTTACTGGTACATACCGTGTTGATTGCATACGTCTTGAAGAACGGATGTATATCAAAATCATTGTTCAAAGCTCCGGCTTCAACAATGCTCCGGATACAGTACGCCGATTCCTTGTCGATAAACGGGATATACGACCTTACAGACGGCTTATTCAGAGCAGCGCCGGCCAGTTTTCGTTTCCGTTTATACACGTCTGACCACGGAGTAGTGCCGATAGTATAACCTGTAAGTAAGCATGCAAAATCCAATCACCCTTTCTAAAACGCACCTTGTGATGTCGACACGACCTTATGGAACGTGTAAGAGATGGGCCGCGAACAGTTGGCAGACATGTTCTCGATCCACAGCGCTTTGGCGGAACTATACGAGTTTGCGACCACGACGCGCTTACACCCCAAGCGGATCTGGAACACTGGACCATACTGACTCGCCCAGTCACGGTATACAAGAGCTTGAGAGCATCCAAGCTGTAGTAAGTTGCCCACCACGGGAAGCCCGGGTATTCGCGGAAGATATGGAATACGCGGCTGTTCGCATCCCCAGTCGAGCAGCCAGTCTAGAGCCAAATAGCCAATGCCCCAAAGTACTGCAATCGCTGCAGCAACGATTAAAAACATTCGGAATGATCGGGATTTGGAGAATAGAATCGTATAGTAGCAAAGTTGTAGTAAGTATTCCAAAAGCAGTGGCCGTCTACTAAGTTGTGGGTTGGGTGATTTTTTTGAAGATGGATAGACCGATCTCCGATAAACGAGAGCAATACCCAAATCTTTGGAGCAACTCTCCACCGCCACACCATGTACCCAAGTTCCAACTTCAAAATTAAAGATCTGCTGTGGATCAACCAGAACATGGGCATGTGCACATGAGTCTTGTTTCTCATTGCTAAGAGTCGGAAGCCGTACTGCGTAAGGTACGGTGCATGACACAATTATGCACATGTCATCTGCGGGAGGACCGGTTGCTTCGAACAGAGCACAAAGGGTACAATAAGCGGCAAGCAATTAGTTACAAGCAAGACAGGAAAGCATGGAGCGGCTTTAACAGGGATCTAATCGAAGGGAATCGAAATTCCGCTGTCTGATCTTATGACCCCTATGGATATACTGTACGTTCCCGGACCGCATGTGCCGTATCTAAGACAAGTTCCATTTCATTCAACGGGTTCAGATGTGTACGGCAGACGTTCACTTTTGACGCGGCGATGGTCTCTGGGGATGTGGGATCTGAGATCAAGAGATTCTGACTGTGAGACTTGAACAGATCCGAAGATGTGCGATTTAGGCGTGAACGTTAAATTTTTTCACAGAGTGCAAGTTGACTTTTAGGATGATGTCAGAAGTGAGAATAATCGTACGGATTGCTCGGAACCAGGGATTAGTAAAATATTCTGGCGTGAGAAGGTTATGGATACTTCTCGTTGCGGCAACAGTGCGGATCGTGGGGGTTTCAAAGATTGCTACTCAGACCTTTCTCGTCAACCCGCGCTGGAGGTCGAAACAGACCCAGTCATCTGCTCGTGATTATTTTATTCGCGTCGGGAGGAATCAATTCTTGTGACGAATAAAAAAAGCAACTGACTTGTTGAAAGAATACCGCACGATTAATCAGCCGACGGCCACCTCTTGATGCGGCTGCCCCGGGACTCGGAACGGCTTGTAGAGCAGTACGAAGCTACCTAGAGTTACCGGGCTCGTCATCATGTGTAATCAGTCGACTGTTGTTTCAAGGATTTGCGGTTAATCGAGCAAGCTTCAGCTCGGAAAACCCGGGACTTGGATTGACAAAGTACCAGTATATAAAGGGCTCGAATTGCTGGCGAAGATAATCCAGAATCCAGAATCCAGAATCCATCGACACCGACTAAATCAATTGAGTAGAGTGACGCAAATATGGGAAACCAAGCAGTTGAAATCAACCCGCCGACTGGCGCCTCAATTCACCTTACAACTCATGGCTCCGACTGGCTCTGGGCCGTATTTGCGCTCTTTGCGTTTGGAAGTCTTCTCCATCTCTCACTAGGATACAAGTTGCGGCCACCTAACGAGCGAGTCTTCTTCTACTCGTCGACAGCCGCGCTGTTCTTCATGTCGATCATGTACTTTACATGGGCCTCTGACTTGGGATTCACCCCAATCGAGACCGAGTTCCACCACGCAGACAAGTCACTCACGGGTGCGGGTAGCGTTCGACAAATCTTCTATGCCAAGTGGGTCGGATACTTCTTGGCTGGTCCATGTGTGATTGCTAATGTCGCCATTCTCTCCGCTGCCTCGTGGCCTACGGTTCTCTTCACAATTGTATGCCAGGAGACGTTTGTGGTCACCTTCTTGATCGGTTCCTTGATCCATTCGTCGTACAAATGGGGATACTTCACTTTCGGAGTTGTGGCATACTTGATTGTCGCGTACCAGTTGCTGTTTGGGTTCCGACGATCGGCGACCAACTTGCCAGGCAGAATGGCCACCGGGTTGTTTGGACACAGCGGCGCCATTGTGTTCATTTGGATGCTTTATCCAATCGCGTGGGGTCTAAGTGAGGGCGGCAATGTCATCCAGCCAGACTCCGAGGCAGTCTTTTACGGTGTTTTGGATATTTGCCAGTTCATCATCATTGGTACTCACTTCCAGTGGTTGGTGCGAGACTTGGACTTTGCCAGCTCTGGCTTGCTTGTGGGCACCGGTGCTTTCATGCACGAAAAGCACCACCACCACTCGTTTGAAACTGACCGAAACGCTCCAGTTGTGAATAACGCTGCTGCGACAGGTCCGGGTGTCACCGGTAACACGACTGCTGCACCAGGTGTGACCACTACTGCTCCTGTCACTGCCGAGCCAGTTGCCCAGGTCTAATATTCCTGATACCCGTTGATTTTTTAATAAGTTTCGATCACTCGATCATCAACCAAATGTGTATTTAAAGCTTAATATTCCACCCTCGCTATATAATTTAATACACACTCCACTATCACTATAAATGCATCCCTTCAAAAGGCTAGTTCTTTTTTTCGCTTCAACTTGTCTGCTGGACACAATCCCGTACCAGACACATCACACAAGCCGCACTGAGCCCCACGCGGCCGCGGCATACACACCGCCTGCCCAAATCCGACCAGCAGGGGATTAATCTCAATCCACAGTTCTTTCGGCAACCAACTTTCCAAATCCATGCGCGTTTGTTCAGGTGTCTTGCCCTTGGTCCATCCCCACATGCGCGCCAGCCGGTCCACATGCACATCGACGCCTATCCCGTCCGCCTTGCCCCATGCCCGGTGCATGAGCAAGTGCGCCATCTTGGGGCCTACACCGGGCAACGCCATCATTTCTTCAACCGTGGGCGGCACATCGTCGTCGTACTGGTCGCGTAGAATCTGTGTAGCTTTCTTGATATACCCGGCTTTGCGTGAATGGAACCCGACCTTGAAAATGAGCCGGTCCAGCTCCTGCTCGTCCACCGCCAATATCGAGTCCACGTTCAATCCTCCCTCAAGTGTCTGTCGTAGATTGTTCATCACCCATGCATTAGTTTCGTCGCGGGTCTGGGCACTCAGCATGAGCGCGATCAGCAGCTGGAAACGGTGTACTTTGGACTCGACTTTGGTCTCGGGCAGCCGCTCGCAGCCCATAGTGTCGACGGCGGCGATGGTGCGCAGTCGGGTGTTGCGCACATGTGTCAAGAGCTGTGGCCAGTTTCGCGGTCCAGTGCCTTGCTCGTAAGAAGACACGTCCGGGAATTCGAGAACGTGATTGATCACTTCTGACGGGTTTACTATCGATATCGGCTCCAGCTTGACTTTTGCTTCTTCTTGCTTGACTGTAACTTTCTCCTCACTTTTGACCACTGTATCGTTGTCGTACTCCACTTTTACATAATCGCTCTTTACTCTTTTCGTCAACGGCTCGGCTTTTACTGCGGTGGCAATGCCTGCTATCCTTGCTGACCGTCGCATTTTGTGTGGGGAACAAATTTCAGTTGAAACATTTCAACATGCGGCAATCTACACTGATCACGAACTTTTGAACTGGATTTTTTTTTATTTTTTTGTAAACTACTACTTCTTACCAAAATTGGGTGGAGGAGGCTTGGCGGCCGGCTCCTTGGGCTTCTTAAAGCCTAGATGGACGACCAATGGAATGTGGTCACTTGGGTGGTGCACGTTGGGGAAACCAACATACTGCTTGGCGTAGTCTGGGTCAATCTCGCCCAAAAGTTTGTTCACACCCATCGACGGGGTGGAGATGTAGATGTAATCAATAGCGTTGACAAAGTTGGGGGTGTAATTCGTAAACGGAAGCTCGTCAATGTCCGCATACGCGCTCTTGAGCGACAGCGAGTGCTCCATACCCTTCTGGGTGTAATTGCCATAGACCCGGTCTTCCAAGTCAGAGTGGTCAGCAGGAACTTTGCCCTGGGATAAGAGCTCACACACACCAGAGTCCGAGGTGGAGTTCAAATCACAGCAGATCACAATAGGCACCTTCTTTGGATCGGTATACTTTGCGTACTTGGCGCCCACACCCGAGGACGATGCATAAGAGCCTGCGATTCGTTCAAGCTCCTCCAACAACAGAGCTGTTTGCACAAGCTTGACGTCTTTATAAACCGGGTTCCAATGAATGTGCGTGTTGCCGACCACAAGCAAGTTCCCAGGGTTGGCGACCGACTCGAATATACCCAGCAATGCAATTTCATCCTTGTTCATCACCCGGTTATAGATATCGGCCGTCTGCTTGAAATCATCCTTCTTCAGGGCCTGCGAATTGTACTCAATTGTCTTCTTGTCAAGCAGCTTGAACTTTGATGTACGGTAAAACGTGACACATCCGTCCACTTTTTTACTTTCCTGCTCGCTCATGGTTCGCGCACGCGTCTTTTGATGATAGATACCTTGATAACCCAGTTTCTGCAATGCTGGCGTCCAAAATTGTTCGTAACTGTTACCGTCCACTTCTTGCAGGCAGATTATGTCGGCGGCATGGTGGCATACTTCGGCCATGAGCAGGTTCGATCGGTAGCTCCAGCTGAGCGCCCATGATGGAGTATAGCCATACATCTTGGCGGTCGCGTATCTATCACACAGCGTGTTGTACGTCATAATCGTAAACTTCTCTTCTGTCTGCTCGTCGTACTCGAGCCATTTTCGAGGAGCCGGCATTGGCGGTACCGGAGCCTTTTCTCGCAGCTCGATAATCACACCACGCGTTCCTTCATTGGCCATAATCTCTTTAATGTTATCAGGAAGCGGGTTTCCCTCAATGCCCAAGAAATCCAATTGGAACAAGAACCCAAACTCGTCTGGCAGTCGCGTGAGTTTGTTGTCGAATAAAAATAGATACCGCAATGCAAACATCAAGCCCAATTCTGCCGGCACCGACGTCAGCTCATTGTCGGAAAGGTCTAAAACTCGTAAATGCGACAGTTTGGCGATGGAAGGTGGAATCTCCGTCAGCTTGTTGTGGCACAAGTAGAGCCGCTGCAAGAAATCGAAATTGAACAGTTTGGGGCTCACACTAAGCAAGCCCTGTCCACTCAAATCTATCGCTGACCAAAACTGCTTGTTCACCTCTTCGTTGTGTCGTCGCTGCTCTTCTTCTTCTGAATCTTCTTGGGATTGGCGCGGGAAAACTATGCTATTATTATCGTTGTTGTTGTTGTTGCTGCTGTTGTTGGATGTTGAACTACCGTTGGTGACCTTGGCACTTCCCTTCACTGGCGTTGTTCCAGGAGCTGGCTGCGACATCTTCGACGACGGAGCCGAGTGCTGTTGTTGCTGCTGTACAAATTGGTAGGCCAGCTCTGTCACGGTCATTGGTCCTTGCTGATTGTTCGACCTCGAACTCGCCGCTGCGCTTCGCGCATAGCTGTGTGGGGAGTTTGTCTGTCTAGAAAGCTGCGAGAGCTGGATCTGCTGTTGCCAGTATGAAGAAGATGCAAGATCAGGAGGAGACGATGCTGTATAGTCGTAATCGTTATTGTTGGTCTGCTGCTGCTGCTGCTGCTGCTGGGGCGCTGCTGTTTGCCCCGACGCAGCAGCACCAGTCAGTCGATGATATGCCGCTTGCATCATAGGGAAAAGGAGGGGGAGTATCGAAAAAAATAATTAATCGGAGGTCGTTATCTGGTCATGAAAAAAAGATGGTGAAAAGAGAAAAAGAATAAAGAGAAAAAAAGGTCGACGTTGTCGTTTGTTCAGTTCATATTCAATTCCAAAACCTGTCTCCGATCGTTTTCGAATATAAAATCAACAATGACTGGATTGGCAATTAGACACTCTGTCAAACTCTCGAGCCATTCAACTTTAGCAGCTGCATGTACTCTTTCAGGAACTTACTTGGAACCCACAAATGCAACTTGTCTCTGTGACCTGATCGAGTCCTACTACCAAGCCAATGTACTAGTCCAGTCGCGCTTTAAAAAGTTCGGGAACCTCAGTGAGATCAATTCTTGTCTATCCTGGTGTCGGGTTCAAGGCCTGTCGATTGTTTCACGATACTAGCTTATCTCGTCGAACAAGTTCTCGTATTGCAAGTCTAAAAGGTGTGGTAAAAGGACTTTTTGGACGTGTATTTTGGAGTGGCTGCTGCTGCTTTGTGGCGGGTGCGTTGGGACGAAAACTTTTGTAACCCGGGCGACCACACTTGCCGTGACGGGAAATTTTGTGTGTGTGCGCGCCCCACGAGCCGCATTGGAGAAGGAAGTTTGTATTATATAGTAAACTAATGATTTTTGGCTATTATTTGTCTAGAAAACTGTGCAAAGTCGAGATCGGAACTGACTTTTTCATGCAATGATGGTTGGCAGAATACTGCAAGTGTGTTTCTCGACACCCCAGGAGCATTGGAACCTTTGACAAAATGAGGTACCGCTTTAAACCGGCCATTCGTCACTAGCTCCAGTGCTTCACCGGTCTGGAACGCCAATGCGTCTTTGGGGATTGAAACTTTGACTACTTTTCCGTGTCGGTTCTTGATATATAGTCCAGCTTCTGGGTCGGGAGACTTGTCAAGTACTCGGTTCTGCTCGTCTAGGAACATTGCCGAAGTGAGTCCTGTCAAGCAGCTGTGATCTAGATGCTCTCCACACCAGTCGTCATTGTCACTTTTTCCGGAATTATTTGGAAAGTAGTGCAATAATCGCGCCTTGGTTGTTGTGCTGGTCTTGACGATTCGTTCGAGGTAGCCCTGTTCGTAGCCCTGCATAGAGGAGGTTTCCCCCACATAACGGTCACACGCTCGGGCAACAATCTCGGCGGTGTCGATAATCAAATTGCATAGTTCTTTCAAATCCGTTTCAAAGTCCGGCAGGTCGTGTTTTGCGGGCCAGATGTTTTTGGCTGTATATCCCCTCATGTCGGCGTACTTTTCGTCCACATTGACAGGTCCCTCCAATGAAGCGTCGCTGTGAAACGAACAATTAACATACCACGAGCCCTTGAGTTCATCTGGTTTGCCGTTTACGAGTTTTTCTTTCCCACACGACCATCCCACAAGCCAGTGTGACTCGGGCGACTCGAGTTGGGCCAGCTTCTCTGGTGCAAGTTGGGCTAGATCACTGGCACTGCATAGAACCTTGTGGCGTAGGGTATGGTACTTTTCAGGCAACCCCTTGACGATGATGATTCCTAACGAGTCTGGACCGAATGCATCTGGCAGGAGCTGGTCCACCTTTCCCTCCGCGAGATCCTTGAGATCTACCGTAACGGCCGCCATTGATTGAGTTTTTTTGATGGTGTGGTGTGGGGTGATAACTTTGTGCGGAAACACCGACGGATGCGGAGGAGGGGGTTCTGCTGCAGGAATAAAAATTTCTCAAGAGTTCAAAAAGCCACCTAAAAATCGAATGATATGATAACAATTCAAAAATTCTGGTCTGAGTAAGAAGATATTCTGGTTAGTGGTTACAATGGGTGGTGCGGCTCGAGTATTCGCTGCTGGTGACTCCGGCATTTGATATCGCATTCAGGCAAGCTTGGTCATGCTCCGTTTCGGAGGCGTATGTCATTTGTGATTTTCTCAGCGTGACGCTGTCGCGTACTCTGTGTGCATTGAGGTGATGGTGTCCTTTATGAGTGAGTAGTGATGTGCGGAGGTCCACATACGATGTGGTGGTGGTGGTCGCTGCTTCCGATGTGTCGAAGCGGACGTGATGGTGGTGAGCTTTGAGGGTATGTTCAGCTGCTCGCGGCGGCGGAGACGGTGGAGGACAAGGTTCTGGGTATTTTCTTATCTGCAATTGCTGTATTTCGTAGTCGATATGTTCTATTGCATCTTGCATCAATTCGTCGTCAAACTCGGGTGTAAAAGGGCTTTGCGGCTCTGAATCAGGCATGTATGCGTCGAATATCGAGGAGATTATACTGCTTGAGTCTCTATTATTGTAACAATTTTCTGAAAAATGGCGTTCCAATTCTTCGAGGGTCGTTATTTCTATCGACGAATCGTCTACCGCCGTGGAAGAGTCGTCAGACGAGTCTATTATTTTCGACGCCGGTGACACGTAATTGCTCAGTTCTTTTTTATCATTCGGCCACTTTTTAATCATTGCCTTGACTCCATTAGCTCTTGAATTCTTTACATGCGATACTCACCTCCAAGCACGAGATCCTGCGCTGCATGGCACTCAACTGTCCCGACGCCGATTCAAACCCGTTTGCCACTTCAGTGTTGTCGTCGCACTTTGACAAATTTCCCTTCGTGTGCTGTCGTTTGTGGCCCCTCGATTTGTGTACTTTGAGTATCGATTTGCTCGTGTCATTATCAGTATTCGGTGTGTTGTTTCCATCGATCATCGTCTCATTGATTAAGAAAGAGATGAACAAAGTATACGTCTTCTAGCTGACAAGAAATTCTGAAAGTGGGGTGTCTAAATTGTTCTAAATTTTCCTCTTTCTCTGTTCTTTTTTAAAAAAAATTAAGCACTGACATGAGGCCCTTTGGAATGTAGCGGCTGCAAAAAGGTCTTATAATCTCAGTCGCCGCAGGTGGTTCTCGGCACCACGGGTCTCATCCACGCAAAAACTTTATTTCGCCTAGTGCATAATTACAGTTCAAAGCGCTGCGGAGGGGTGTGTGTGTGGTGGGAAAAGGTATGGTTAAAGACATCCAGATGTTGACTATAGCTGTCTATACGCATTGAGTAATGGGTAAACATCAGTGCTTCCTTACAAGTACTCGTCTTAGAGGGAACGGGATCTAGATATTTACAAGGCGTAGACTTTAAGAGGAGAATGGGTTAAGCTTTTATTATTATCCAAACGTACTTCGGCGAAGGTTTTTGTTTACCTTTTGACTATTTCCCACTACTAATCTAATACTTGTAATAAACAAGTCATGAGAGTTGACAAGATTTGTCAGTGAGTTTTAGAGCTACCAGTACAATTGTAAATACAATGCCAAGGAGGCTGTACTTACAAGAGCCGCACAGCCGGCATATTAAATCTCCTGCTGCTGCAGTATGCGCTGCCTGCATGTGTAAACGCTCCTTAGTCCATCTTGCAATTCTTCACAGGGATCAACGCGGGGCACCGTCAGGGGGGCGCTGAGATCCGGATTACAATAGATGGCATGGTTGTTTGGAACTTTGGAGATATTGCCAGGAGTGCTCCATGTACACGAGATGCGTGTCTTGGCTTTAATGAACTATAACGTCGCACTTTTCAGCACCATCTGATCGATAGTTAAGCTCAGTACTAGGATAAATACCCCCCGCATACAATTTTTCCTTGGTCTTTCTTATCAGGTGCGGCACCTCGTCACCATCGGGTCAAATTGCACCATTTCATGGAACGCCGAAGATAAATCAAGTCTATATACTGGAAAGAGGGAACAAAAATCACAAGCTTTTGATTGATTGTCTATAGAGAATTATAAAAAATTAAAGAAGAAATAACTTAGTGGGCGGAGAAGTAAGCGTTTGGATTGGTTGGGTTGATAGTATCACCACCCTTCTCCCAGTTCAATGGGCAGACCTCGCCGTTGACGTCGGTGAACTGGAACGCATCGAGCAGTCGCAAAACCTCAACGACGGATCGGCCGACTGGCAAGTCGTTGATGGAAATGTGTCGGACCTTGCCCTCTGGTCCAACAATGAAGGTACCTCGGAGAGCAATGCCCTCTTCCTCGATCAACACACCGTAGTCTCGAGCAAGAGTGTGGTTGACATCAGACACCAATGGCACCTTGACGCCACCGAGACCACCGATCTTGGTGTCTCGCTCGTTCCAAACCTGGAGCGACCATTCAGAGTCGACAGAGGCAATGAGCACCTCGGCGTTTCGCTCCTTGAACTTGTCGTAAGCCTTGTCGAAGCCAATGACCTCGGTTGGGCAGACCTGAGTGTGCTGTCTTGGTTAGTCTTCATCTTGAATCGTAGTGTAGAACATACAGCCAATGGAAGGAAGTTGAGAACGATCCACTTGCCCTCCTCCTGGAGCTGCTTGGAGGAGATCTGCTGGAACTCGCCGTTGACGACGGCAGTCTTGGTGAACTCTGGAGCTGGGTACTGGACTCGGGCGACCATCTTGTGTATTGTGTGTGTTATTGGATATAGACAAATGTTGAAAAATCCACGGGGGAGTCTGCCTGTTTTATAAGCGCACGCTCTCGGTTAGCCTTTCGGTCGGAAAAAAAACACGCGCACGCGCGGAAATAGATTCCACGCGAAGGTTTTTTTCACTTTCACGCCCAGCCGCGCTTTTACGCTTACGAGAAGTGGCCGGTCCAGACCCACGGTCCTTTTTTCGCTATTAGTGTGCCACGACCAATGGCTCTGGAAAATGGCACCATTTTTCTCAAATGTCGGCATGTGCTTTTAGAATAATTATCTGTGTAATTGCACAATTGTCGGGATCTGTACAGTTACAGTTATATATGGCCCAGGGCGCAAGGCGCAGTTGGAGAAATATAAATCTTATTACTCAGTATCGAAACCTCAATGGTCGCACCCCGAAATGGCGTGAGGCTCATGAACACAAGTCTCGCTATCACTTCACCCCGAGACTTGCAATTTTGCCACCGTCGCAGTGCTTTTTCAGATACATCTGGCAGATATATTATAAAACACATGCATTGAAGGTCTAGAATTGTACATGTATAATCAGGATTCATAATCCCCTTCTCCTCTAGACCCTGAGCAGTTTTGAGTTGCCGGTACAGCCATCGGGATTGGCTACATTTATCCGTTTAGAGTTACCGGTGCGCCACATGAGATGTTATCATCATCATCATCATATCTACCGTAATAGTCTCGGAAAAACCTCGTTTGACTCGTATACCGGTAGACCCCCTTTAGGTCGGTAGGACGCCGATGACAAAGCTGTGCAGAGTCTGGATCTTTTTTGTCCTAATCTTGATGAATCTGATAACGCCCAATTGGGAAGAGCACACAAGAGTCTTCTCGCCATCAGTTTCTATTGCTTGCCATTGACTCAGGCTGCTAAGATATACATGATGGCATTATTTATGAATAGGAATTATACATTCATCGTAGGTACAAGCGAAGTAAATGCTCGGTTGAATTTTTTGTATGCTCTTCAAGACACAGCTGCCTAAGCAACGAGTCACAGCTTCTTTGAACTCCACTGCGGATAAATCACAATCTGTGAATTTACTATCCCTCTAGAAACACAGTACGCGCGGCAATTCTGGTTCGTATACCTAGGTACCCACAGCTCAGTCGTGCATTCTGACTGGAAATTTCAACAAGAATAATAAAAAAACGTCTATAAAAGAAGAGGTACAGAAATATAATAAGTTTTATAAGAGAATCATAAAAAAGGAAGTTTTTCAAAAAAAAACTACATGAACTTGACATTGTTCTCGCTCAACGCCGTATACTTTGCCGTCGACACTGTATGCGTGACATTGGCCTCTTTCCAACCCTCAGCAGCCTCCGAATGGTCGCCAAACGGATCGCCGCTGACGCTATTATTGTACAATAGCTGCAAGTTGCTAGTGGTCGCGCCGGTCACTCGGAACTTGATGTCGAGGCCGTGCGACGCCTCTTGCACCTGTGAGCTCGTCATGAACCTACACAGCAACTTCTCCTCCACGCCAGGGTTGAGAATCTGCGGCTCGGAGAAACGCCAAATGAGCCGCTGCTGCTCCTTGTTGAACGCACCGACCGGCTTGGTCTGTGCCGAATGCGCCTCGCCGCCCTGGAGAGACACATTGATCAGAAGCTCCTCGATCGCAACAGGCACGGTGATCGAGTCGTCGAGCTTGTACGTGAGCATGAGACTCGCTTGTCGCTCTTCTATCCTCCAGATGGGGCTGAAAATGACTGGCACGGTGGCCGAGCTTCGAACCACGTACTTGAGCGCAAGCACACCGGCAGTGACTCCGGTAATAGCTTCCACGCCGCTCACTCTGTAATGATTAGGTCCCTGGGCATGAACAATACTAGAGTTGGGAATGACCTGGGAAATGTGCTCTGCGTTCTGCAACTTGAGGTCGATGGCAGAAGTAGGTTCAGCGCCATTGTACCCGATTGAAACCTCGCCCACAACCTGTGCACGTTCCAGCACACCGTCCTTGACTTGAGCATTGATCAGCTCGGTGATGGTGGCCACCAGTGGCGTGCCAATTGGCAAAGCAGGGTGTCTGAGATTGGACCCGACGAGAGCACTAGAAGTATTCGACTTCATTGAATGAAGCGATTGTGTCTCTGGGCTAGCTGCAGACGGTAAAGTACCGGATACTTGGTGCTGCAACGGCGCTGCCTCTGTCGGGGAGATTGGGAAAGTTTGAGCTCTCATTGGAGAAATGGGCTGTTGAGAGTTGTACTGGATTGGCGAGATTGGAAGTTGTTGTTGCTGTTGCTGCTGCTGCTGCTGGACTGGCAGTGGGGGCAGGCCGAATGATGGAGGTGGATGAGTAGGCGACGACTGCGCAGGGAACGATTGCAACTGGTTCATAAACGACTGAGAAGGCTGAACAGGATGTACCGTCTGGGGAGGCGCCATAGCATTCGGCTCGATTGCAGCCTCACGCGGCTCGTTGGCCGGGTACGACGGCGGGTTTGTAGATGGAGGCTGCGCACTAGTAATTGGAGCAGTGTTCTCCTGGTCAGCATCGTTGGAATCGTCCAGTCCTGTGAACAACCTAGATTGGATATCACGCCGGCCTCTGTTTGACCGACCGCTGACAGTTGGCCTGGCCCGCAACTTGGAAGCCACAGTCGAAAGCGCCACATCGTCGTCATCCACATCGCCTTCCTCCTTGATCACATTCTGGCTGATGTCCACTCTGAACGGGGAATTGCTTTGGTGCTGATCGTCGCCGCCGTCGTCCACAGTGTGGAACCCATTACTACTACCAACACCGGGGACATTGTCGTACCCGATACCAGTCGTTTTTGGAATCGTGTATCCCTCAGAATCAACATCTTCCTTTGGAATCGGCGGAAGGTCATCCTTCACAATGCCATTCGCCTTTCGAGGCTGAGGAGGCGGTGGCGGAGGGAGGGACTGTCTTGACCGAGCAGTGTTGTTAAAGTTGTTGCTATTGTTACCAGAGCTTCGACGAGTTACACCGGTGGTGGTTACCTGGGTCGGTTCAGTCGAGCTTTGACGAGACCCGCCGGTCGTATGGGACGTTACCGGAGCTGGCACTTCGGCAATTGGCTCAACAGACTGCTGGCGTCGCTCCTTCTCCTTCTTTTTGCTTCGGAAGATGGACCCGACTCGCGACCTCAACTTGACCCGCGAGTCCTTCGAGTGCGTGGACGCGTCGTCGTTCCTTGAGAAACTTGGTCGCTCATACAGCCCGTCATGCGAGTCTACCGTCGCGGTTCTATTAATCTGACTGACCAAGCCGCGATCTTCTGCTTGATGGTGCTGCTGATGTCGCTGCGCCCGTTCTCGTGGGCCAGTGATACCCACTTCAGCAGCATTGCCACTGGCGATTTGGTTCGCAAACGTCTTGATTTCCTCCATTGGATCAAACGACAGCACCTTGTTCGTGTTCTCTTCATTGTTCTTAATACTCTTCTGCGCCTTGTCGACTTCGGCGGTGCCCATCGTCGTCAATACTTCCTTCAGCAGCACCAGTCTCGACAAGTCAGCGCCTTCAAACTGGTCAAACGCAAACGGGGCCTGGTTCTCCCACTGGCTCTGCGTCTCCACCACTGCCATCTGCGCCTCGTCAATCTCCGTCGGGTTTCTATTCCGCGCAGTCGTGGCCTTGTGGTGAGCGTCCTCGTTCTTCTGTAACGTCTGCGCCAGCTGGCTCAGGCCGTCCTGCAACATTCTAGCGTCCTGAATCTCGCCCGACCTGCCAAACTGCCTTAACGGCGCCTCCACATCCGACCGCAGCTTGATTGACAAGTCGTTCGCGGCCGCCGAGCTCTCTTCCAGCGACTTGACGATCGCTTTCCAGATAGGTTGCAGCGAGCCCATCGTGGGACTCAATTGCGGCGCCGGACGCTTGGACAGCTTGTCGAGCTCAGAAGCATACACCCGCTCAATCTTTGCGCGGTCGCGAATCCAATCTGCAATCTCGTCGTTGAGGTTCTGGCCCCTCCACAGCCGCTCTTTCATCAGCTCGGCCGCATCCTCCGGCTTGACCGCTAGTAGGATGGAGTTCGAGTACTCGTGCTGGATGGCCATTCTTCTCGATCTAATTTATAGCGGAGCGCAGCGACGCTTCTGTAGTTCCTTTTTTTTAATGCTTTTCTGTCGTTACTCCACGATCGTAAGTATGGGGTAGAACAGAACAGAACAGCAGCACTTTTTTGGTCCTTTTGGTCCCTTCTCTCTAGATACACAAATTGTCCAAGTAGACTCGCAATTCAGAACTCGAATCTAATCAAATATCAGGAGCGTCCTCAGGAATTGGTACGTTCTGAGGTTGGCAATTCAAAAATGTCCGCAGATGAAGAGTTGAGCCGTGGGACGTTTTTTTGGGTGTGGATAAGCTGCGACTCCCACACCCACACAAAGCCCGTTTGGGTTTACCTGTAAGATTGTTGCCGCAGCGCAGCGGTGTCGTCGGATCCGGAGCGAGCCGTGGCAGGGTAACCGTTTTGAGCCCCGCACCAAGTGAGGCTTAGCAGATGGAATAATGCAATATATGTATATATTCGTAATAAATTTATAAGTATAGACAGAAATCCTTGATGGATTTATGGAATAAAGTTTCCAAACAAAATTTTTAAAAAAATAAATAAAATTTCCAATCGATTGTTTTCAAGGTCACAGCTGCATCACCTCGTCTTGGTGCTCGTCAGTATCATCGCCATCCGGTTCAGGACCAAACTCGCCTTCGTAAATGACTGCACCGGCCTTTCGGCGTGCTTCCACAAACGCGACTTGTTCGGTAGTAAGCAGATCGAGCGCTGTTGGCCGTTTTGAAGGGTCCGGGTTCAGCATCCACTGCACGAGCCGGTCCAACGGGGCAGAGTCGTCAATCAGAAACTTTGGAGCCCATGGAGGAACGCGGTATCCATTGACCTCAACCGGCGGCGCTTTGGGCGAAGTCCTGTACATGTCATAGTCCAAAAACTCATTGTCGTCATCTTGATGGTGGTGCGCCGCTCGCAAGTCGCCAGAAGACAGTCGGCCCGCTTCAGTAAGATCTCCAGATCGCAACTTCTGCCATGGAATCCCGTTATCAGGAAGCACAATGTTGGCCGCAATCTCAAGCATCATCATCCCGAGCGAGAAAATGTCTGCAGGTTTGCCGTACTCACTTGACAAGAGTTCCGGCGCAATGTACTCGCGGTCGCCTTCTCTCTCAATGCCCCGTGGAGCAGGATACGGCGTCGCCATGCCAAAGTCGCCAATCTTCAATGTGCCCTCAAAAGTTATAAACACATTCGCAGGCTTGATGTCGAGATGCAAGAACCCTTCTTGATGAATAAAGTTGATGCCCTGTTTCAAAGTTAGTCTCAGTTCGCTCTTGAAAATTAATAATAACATACAATTGATAGTTCGCAGAAGATTTTCCAAACTCGCCATTCGTCGAGGCGTCCAACGCTACCATGCTCTGATAGGAAAGCATCCAGACTGCCATTCTCACAATAGTCGGTCTGAATGTACAAATGGCCGCTGTCCTCCCACGCGTCGAACAGCGAGATTACGTATTCTCGTCCTTCGTCTTGGCTCTGGGTCAAATGCCTCAGAATCTCGACTTCTTCCAGCTTGCGGCTTCGTGCCTTGGGACCCAAATACGGGTTCTTGGTGCGCTTCACAGCAAACCTATTAGGCTCACCTTGGCCAGACACTCGCTGGCTCACAGCATAAACCATTGAAAACTCTCCACGACCCACAAGCGATACATCGTCAAACCTCTGAGCCAAGCATGCATCGAGCTCTGCATTCTTGGATTGCATAGCCAACATGCCATTGGCGTTCCCACCACCGCCTGCTGCTTCGAAAACATCAAAAGGCGACGGTGTCTTGGCTGGTGTGCGAGGCTCTTCAACAAGACTCTGGATCGTAGTTGCAACGCTACTTCGGCGTCTGCTTGGAGGCTCAGGTACAGCAAAAGTATCCTCGTGCATTGCTAGATCGGGGGTATGAGGAGGAGGCTGCTGCTGCTGCTGTTGATGTATGTTCTTCTTCACATCAGTCCATGACTGATGCGCTTGAGGTAGAGAGAATCGAGATGGTAGCGGTTGTGAACGAATAATCTTCGCAAGCTCGTGTTGGTTCTGGTCCTTGTCCTTGGTCGGTGTCGCTGGCTCCATATCCTCGTCATCCTGCATCATTGTATCGCCATCAGGTGTAATGCCAGGAGTTGTCGAGCCACTGTAGTCGACACTGAACCGAAGACGCTTGTCTCTTAAACCAGCGGTCGATCGCTTCATGCTCTTTGGTGTGCCAGAGTTGCTTGCAGTACTGCTGTCGCTGTCGTCCACGTTGGCTTGCTTGAAGAGCGAAGAATGTCGATTGGAATTGGTATTAGTATTATTATTAATGCCATTGCCCAGAAATGGCAATGGATGCATAGAATTGGGTGAATTAAGATTGATATGCGGGTATTGGTCGTTGTTGTTGTTGTTATGCTGGGTTAGTAGTAGATGATTCGTAAATGGTGCAGGAGATGCCGGCGTCACTGGCTTCTTGCACGGGGTGTCTGGAGGCGCTCTGATGTCCATCCTAGACCTGTTTCGCTTCGAGAGTAGACCTGTACTCATAAATGCAGTTTGCAGCGGCTTGGCTGACTTGTAGTTCTCCGGCGTGCTGTACTCTTGGGCAAGCTCTGCATTCACAGCGGGATTGAGCTTGAACTTGGGCTTGGCAATCCCGTGTGGTTGCAGAGCATGCTGTCGTAGTGATTTGATTTTGAATGCAGACGTTGGGGATGGCGAAGGTGAAGTGGAGGCAAATGGGTTGTGGAACTCAATGTCGTCTTGATGCCGGCGACGGTTATGATTATTCCTCTCTTCTTCCTTCCGATGCTGCAAGAATAAATTGTCCATGCTGCTCATCTTGCGCATCTTGGCCGCCTGTTTAGGGTTTGAGATCATGTTGCGGAACGGCGAGTCTGATTTCAAATCAATAAAGTCGTCATTCAAAACTTGCTGCAGAGCCTTGGGTTTGGGGAATACAAGCTTTGACGGAGTACTTTCGTTTGAGCTGCTGGGTAGAGGCCGTTTCAAGGGCAAATCACGGTTGTTTGGCGTTGAGTACTGGAGCACTTGCATGTCGGTAGTGTTTGAGGATGACGAAGGCACCAGGTCGAATGGCGGCGAGGGTACTCGTGATGACGGTGCGGATTGCTGCTGCCTTAGCATCAAATTATTGACATCGCTTTTGGTTGTAGCCCGTGACCCTAGCGAAGCTTCCCCCAAGTTGAGTAGCCCAGTCGATCTGCGCAGCGTTCTATTATTACTGAACTTGAGCTTGGCCGATCTGAGAGTATTGGTATTAGAAGGAGCATCATTTTCGTCGTCGTTGGGTGGCGCCTCTCCCATTTCGGTATCGCCACCATTCGTGCTACTACTACTGCTACTACTGCTGAGGTTGACGGAGCTGGCAGCAGCAGCAGCGACGGCGGCGGCCGGGCTGAACACGCCGCCAGTGAGGCTCGCGCGTCGCGAACGTGTCACTGGCCGACGGGTATTACTATTCGAATTGCCAAGCATTGCAGCACCGGGAGCAATGATTTTATGGGGCAGCGGTGGCGGGCACATTTTGGTGATCTTGTTGGATTCATGCTGTGGATGGTGGTTGTGGTTGTGGTGCTGGTGATGCTGGTGCTGTTGCTGCTCTAAATGTGACGTGGTGCTAGTAGTGTTCATAATGGCAGACTGCAGCGGCGGGCTGTACGCGGTCAGCATGGACGCTTCTGAACTTGACGATAGACTTGACGAAGCAGACGAAAAGGAAGACTCTGAAGACGACGAGCTAGAGCGTAAACGCCGTTGTTGTTGTGGGTGAGCAGGGTCCATGTGGTGAAGAAGGCAAGAGAAAATGGGTCGTGCAAAAAGGATTTCAAGAGGGGGGTTGTTTTTCTGTTGCCTATCTCTGCTGAATAAGGGGAAAACCTGCTTTCTCTCGCACTCTCTTTCTGTGGTATATGAACAACAAATGAAAAGCGGGCCTTAGAGCGATGGCAGGGGGTTGGTTGGTTGGTTGGGGGGTTGGAGCCAGGAGGTTGTTATTGCTTGTTACTGACCAATGTTCATTGAATGACAAGCGTGTCGCGCGTGGCAAGGGCGTGTGTATGTGACTCGGTAGTAGAGGTATATTCTTTCACGCGGTCGATGCTTAGGTACAGTACAATTCTGTCGGTTTCTGTCAGAGTCGGGACGGACGGTTGTGTGCCAGGTGAGTGGTATGGGTTTTGCACTTTGGAAACGATTGCACAATAGTAGTAGTAGTACAATAGCGACAGGTTGTAGTATAGTGGTGGGGAATGTGATGGTTCTATCTCAGACGACGTCCAGCGAGCTGCGTGTCGGTGTCTCGTCTCTTTGGAGATGGGGGGAGGGGAGAGGGAATGGAAAAAAAATTGTATGTACAGCTGTAGACTCTAGGCGTAGGCTGCACAGGGCTTACAGGCTACAAGTTGGGAGGGATCTGTATGGTATGGGATCATCCTGCTGCAATAGTGGTCTTGTGTGAGCTGAGCGCGCCCTTCAGGCTCTACAGCTTGAAGGGAAATCTCTCTTGCTCTCCGGGGCAACGCGTCTCTCGAGTACGAATGGTTTGGTTGGCGTGACAACAGTAAACAACACGCGTAGCTCTGAAACCGTGATTGTGCATGGACGTGGTTGCCCCGGTGATTTTTGCCCATTTCGGCTGATGATAGAAAAAGTAAAGACTCTCTTCTGCCTGCTGGGTGGCAATCTTTTTTTTGTTGGGACCTCAAGTCGCGGGCGCAGTCGTCTATTGGGACATCACCAAATATTGCTGTACTGTCCATACATGTGTTGGTGCGGCGGGTTTTTCTATCTACATAATACATTTCTGTTATTGGATATCCTCTGATACGGTTCTTAAAGATCTAAATGATGGTTCAATTGGAATGACACAAGAGCTTATGAGTTTGGGTGATGGTTGGGGTACTATCATCATTAAGGGATGGAACAGTAGGGCCCAGTTAGGAAATTATTCTGGTGCAGGGGAATTTTGGGCAATTCTGTCAGAATCTCTTTAATATTTGTAGTAGATACATTATATACATGTATGATATATATCCGGTTGTAATAGTACATGTGCTGATCTGACGTGCACGTCTACAAATAAATTTATAGTGCGGCCCCTAACATTGCTGCGTAAGAGCGTAAGAGCGTGTGGCTAGTGCGCACCCACACAAAAGGCCCCGACTTGCCGACCGCTTCGAACTCTCTTCAGCAATCCACGCTTATCGACCTGCCACTACTTTAGAAATCTCACTTGACAGGGAGTCCTTGCCCCAAAGGTCTTTATCTTCTGAGCAACCATGGATCCGAGCCCCTCTGAGGGCAACAGTCACACCGACGGTGCTGTAGGCCGTGGCCGTGGCGGCGCTGCAAGTAGTGGTCGCCGTCGTCAGACCCCATCGACGCTGGATTCCATCGCGGCCACCACATCGACAATGTTGCCCAGCAGCAGGCCTCTCGGCCGCACCCGCCCGTTTGTCGAGACTCGTCCCGAGGGCGTGCTTTCGGGTAGCGAGCTTGAAGGCGACGGGTATGAAGTGTCGGCGGAAGAAGATGAGGATGGCTTTGACAACATACCCCCAGCAACGGAGGTCGTCGACAACGACAACACCACCACCACGATCTCTTCTAAGCACAAACTTCCACCTATAGTCAGCGACCAAGATTCGTTATATACCACAAATTCAAACTACAGCGACAGCGATGCTACCACTACCACCACGCGACGCCGTAATGATAATAGAAAAGGCTCGGCGTCGACAATAAAACCAGCTGAGGATGATGGGGACCTGTACGGCAACACGACAACTACTGGAGACGATCTACAATTTACCACCAGCCAAGAGAGCTCGCAACAAACCTCGCCGACTGTGCACCAAGATGCCAAAGCATTCAAAGAACTTCCACGAAAGGGTACTGGGAATATGACGGTGGAGACGGAAACTGTGTCTGCTGTGCCGACGGTGGCGGTCACACCGGCAAGTTCCAACCCGCCCAGTGCCATCTCGAACTTGACAAACAGCAGCCTCAAGGTTAAAAAGAGTACAGACAATGTCACGAGCCATGCTGCTACGACTAGAAGTAAGAAGAAAAAGAGTTCTCGGCAGGGTGTTGGATCAAAGGCGCAGATATTTGCTGCCAAAATCGCTTCTGCAGTGGATGAGGCCGACTCGTCGGATTCTGACGAGACGTTTGTATACGAGTCGAACCCGGCCGATAATCCTCATTCGTCTAGTGCAAGTCATAAGGAGCGGCCTTCTCGGTTCCAACATCGCCGTAATTTGTCCAACTCCTCCTTGAACCGTCCAGCGATTGACTCGATCATTGCTGGCGCGGGAGGAGGAGGAGGTGGTGGAAGTAGCAGCGGTGGCGGCGCCAGTTCGGTTCGCAAATTGAGCGTGACAAGCCCGAAAAACTCCGTTTCAGAACCTAGTTCTGCCCTATTTATGCATGCATCTTCTTCATTGAATCCAGTTTCCAATCCAGCATCTGCATCCGCATCGTCGTTGGCAAGTCCCGCCACTGTGCCTGAAAATCTAGGTGGACCAGGAGGGCCAGGAACCACGGCGGCAAAGCATCAAGATTTTTTTATACTTAGAGACCGAGCTAACACCAATTCTTCGACTAACGAGCCGCGGCGTGTTGCGTCGCAGCACCAGAGCCAGACACAGCCGCCTCTTGCTTCGCAAGTGATCCGGCCATCCATCAGCGGCGGACTTGGGTCGAGACCCAACAGTCCACGGCGAGGGGCCAGTATTTCCAAGTTTGACTCGGACAATCTGGCATTGTCTTCTACGACCTCTTCTGCATCTAACCAAGTTAATCCGTCGTCGAGATCGGTGTATGGGAGCACCAACAATGGAGTTGGAGCCAAGCCGTTTTTGCGGCCTGCTTCTTCGCGATATTTCGATTCCAAGAACCACGCCAATTATTCTCGGTGGAGGAATTATGAAGACGATGAAGAGTACGGCGAGGAGGATGACGAGGATGCAGCTGATGGAGATATCGAAGACGTGGACGAGTACCAGCAAGATTATTCTGAGACGACTCCGTTGCGGACAGCGGGCCAAAGCATTCGCCGGTCGCGCAAGAATGGCGGAGTTGTCATTTACTCGCCGCATAATTATCAGCGTGGTCGGCGACCAAATCAGAGATACTACTTTTTGAGACTATTCTTGTGGTCACTCTTTGTAGTGATCAGTTTGTTGTGCCTTGGATTTGTGTTTGGGTTCTTGCTTGCGACAAGCAAGCCGATGAGCCATGTGCAGATTCACAATCTCGCCAATATTCTTGTGAGCGACGAAGTGCTCGAGTTCAATATCGACGTTGCTGCGGTGAACCCGGGGTTCCTGGCTATTGACCTGTACGACATGAATCTGGACGTGTTTGCCAAGTCGCAGTATGTGCGAGACGAGCAGGACGGGTCGTTGCCTGCGGACGGATCTAATACCATGTTGTTGGGATCTATAAGCCATTTCAATGCGCCGTTGACGTTTGAAGGTGGGTTTTTCCACCGGGCGGTGCAGCACAATGTTGGCGACGTCAAGCTGGCGAGTCCGGGAAAGAATTCGACGATTGACGACGACAAGCCTGGTGGTGATAAGGATAACGACAAGAACAAGGCGGTTGTTATTCTTGGTGACGGCGGCGGCGGCGACGACGAGCATCCTGGGGAGCCTGATCCTGGTGGAGGAGACCCAGATACCGGCAAACCTCCTAAAGACGACGACGACGACGATAAGAAGAACTTGGACGAGGGTCAAAAACGATGGATCCGTGTGAGCGGGCACCCGTTTGATCTGATTGTTCGCGGTACGTTTGAGTACAGTCTAGTCATTGGCCGGGGAAAGCGCACTGTATCAGTGTCCAAATCTGTGCACGTTGACCCGGACACTGAGGTATTCAACTAGTAGACGTTTGACTACACTTGTATAATTAATTATAATCAATAATGCTATTCTAATGATGCAAAAAAGTTTACCAAGCAATGTTGGTCTGGAGGTCGTTTGTGTTTTCTTGTTCGTACTCAATCTCCACTCTTGGGCCCTTGGTTCGTCTCTTCTTCTTGGGCTTGTCGTCATTCTCACCATCATCATCGCTGCTCTCACTCGCGCTATCATCGCCACTACTCTCGGCATCCTCACTATCATCACCCCCATCGAGCCACCGCTCCAAATCCTCCATATCCACCTCCTCGTCCTCTTCCTCATCTTCCACAAACTCCACCTGTCCCACATCCTCGTCGTCCTCCTCCTCTTCCTCCTCCATCTCGTCCTCCTCCAGCTCGTTCTCCTCCTGCATGCTCTTGAGCACCTTCTTCCACACGTCTTCCTCGACATTAAGCGGGTTCTCCCCATACGCCCCACTCTTGAGACGATCCAGCAACTCTTTCTCAATCGCTTTTTCAACCCTGGCAGCAACCAACGCTTTTCGCTCACGCACCTTCTCCTTGTGTCGCTGCTTGGGCGCCACACCCACGAGCTCCCTCTCATACACCTTCTTCCGCTCCCGCCGCTCACGGATGCCCACCTGGAAGTACCGCGTCATCCTCTGCTTACACTTGTGGATCATGAAGTTGGTCCAGTACGGCAGGTGCTGGTCAATCTGCCGCAGCGCCGTCTCGTAGTTGCGGCTCAGCTTGACGCGCTCCCACAGCTTCTTGGGCGTGTGTGCCCGTTCCGCCGTCTTCATGTACAAGTAGATTTTGCCGTCGATCCGGCGCACCGTGGCGTACTTGGCGTTGGCCAGTGGACACGACTGCCGGTTGCATAGGCCGCTCACATTGTACTCGTTGCGACAAAAGTTCTGGTCCTTGGTCGTTTTGAGCTTGAAGGAGCAGAACTGGTGGTTGATCACCTGCCAAATTATCTACCATGTTAGAACCTCGAAATCTTCTTCTCAAGAACTTACATCGTCGGACATGATGTGTTGTTGGTGTAGTAGTAGTTGGTAGTTTTGAAAAAAAATCTTTGAAACTTTTCCCTGCCGCGCGAGGGAGAGAGAAGAAAAAAAATCTAAGACAAATTTTTTTGAGCCGCGCACGGCTTGTACTTATATTCTCTATTCACTCCCTAGTCCATACGTCAATGGCGTTCTCTTTTCAAACCCTTTCAATGCCCATACCCGCGTCGCGTACACATACGCTAATACAGCAGCAGTATAAAACCCCAGCACCGTAGCCAATTTGCCAAACCACACCCCGTGCGGTTCAGCGACAACTTTGGCGTCCACATCGTCCCTCCACTTCCGAACCACCATGCCCGACGCAAGTATACATAGAATCGAGAACAGAAACGACGCAGCGCACGACGCCGTGTTGACGAGCATGAGCTTGCCGCCGCCGCCCATGAAAATCGATGTGCACGCCGGCACCAGCGCTATAAGCGCAGTGACAAAACTTATCACAAACGTCGGCAGCACCATGTGCACCACAGTCGGGGTGTCTTTGAGAACTTCGCTACCCTGTCGAATCCCCGTGCATGTCGTATTAGAAGATGATAATGAAGAAATACAGATCTGGTTTAATGTAATCTCGTAAACAGTGTCGTTTTGAATGTACCGCACAAACCCGCACCCGGCGGTGCTGCATCCGAGCATCTGGATCTGGGTAATGGCTGCCCCGAGCAACGCCAGCATGCCGATGGTGTTCAGCGCCCGAGACCACCGGTCGCTGCTTTTGAGTGTGCGCCGAACACTTTGTCCAAATGTCGCGTTCGGGTCGTTGGAGCCTTTGATCCACTGCCAGAATGTCATTTCTTAGCGATTGAATTGGAATTTGGGCGTGTAGTCGGAGAGGGGGTGTAAAGAGAAAAAGTTAATTATTCATTATGAAGAAACAAAAAAAAAATAAGAATCGTATATATAGACATTCAAAATCGTTAAAAAAATAAAAATAAAAATGCAAATTTTTTGGAGGAAATTAAGGATCCTGCATGTACATGAAGCATTGCTCCATCTCCTCCATAGTGAGTGAATGGACATACAAACATTTGGAAAGCAGATCTTGATTAATGTCAGTGTCAATGACGTACTCGCCTGACCACTGGATACACTGCACCAAAGACTTGACAATCGATGCGGCAGTCCTGTACTTCTTGAAATTGATGCGCTGGTGGTCAGGCAGATAAGTCGGCAGCTTGTCATTAATGCTGAGATCAGAAAGATAAATCCCCACAAACGGAATACATCCCCGAGAGCCGTCCAGAGCCTTGAGCTCGTTTCTCAAACACTTGAAATTGCCCAATGGCGATATCAGCCGCTCGAGCTGGTGGAATACTTTCATGTCTTCCTTGCTCAACGCCGCCCACGTCTGCTTCAGTCGCTGCAACTCAGAAGAGCAAAGTGCAAGTGTGATCTGCATCAGCGTCGAGTAGTTTTGCAACTTCCGACACTGGTGTGCAATGTGGATAAACCGCGAAAGTGCAGACACCCGGTCCTGCTGAGACCACGTCAAAATCAGCTCGCTCTTGACCCAGTTGACCATCAGATTGAACCGAGAAATGACCACCTCCACACCTCTCACATCTCGCTCGACTAAAAACGATAGCCAGCTCTGGATCGGGTCCAAATGGCCATTCCATCGCAGCTCAATCAGTTCCTTCCAATCCACCTGTGCTAGTGCATCTCGCTCAATAAGTGTAAACTGGTCGGCAAGACAACTAGAGCTGTAGTCGAGAATAAACGGGACATGTGTGCCCTGAGCACTAGACATGTGCATGCTGAGCAGATCATCATTGTCTTCTATTCCAAGCTGCGGCGTATCTGCTGGCGTGGTAGTCGAGAGAGATTTCAAAGAGTCGCCCTTCAGCGTCATATTATCATCATCTCCACTGCTAGCCGTCTCCGGTGTATCCAACCCGCGAGGAATGTTCAACTGCTCCAGCTCGGGTGTCGTGGCTGTCGTATTCGTGGTCGTAGTCGCAGTGAATGCATCGTTATACAACTGAGAATCAAGCTCGGATGTAAAGCTCAACCCGAGCACTCGACTATCATCAATAAGATCGAGATCTTCCGCCAATGAAGTTAGAGGAATGGGGTCTGAATCGTCACTGAGCTTGACACTGTCTGAATCTTTAAACTCCACACTCTCCAGACCAACAACCTTGGCCGCCTTTTCGTACCTACCCTCAAGCTTCCTTAAAGCAGCAGCAATAGCATCGTCGTCAGGTGTATCATCAGGAATGGCTGCAAGCCTAGCTGCCACCGCAGAATCGACGCCACTGTATGGAATCAGCACATTAGGTGGTGGTGCAGCATTCGCTCCATAAACACTCAATCTATCAAGCGTGCTCTGTGTTCGCATTGAGAACATGCTGATCATACTAGTAGCTGCCATAGCTGCCCGGCGCAGGTCTCCGACATTTTTCCGCCTTTTGAGAGCCGCATCTTCGTCTTCATACTGATATCTCGGAGTGATGGAGTCGCATGCACTAAGTTCAGAGTCGTACGACATGTAAGACTTTCGAACGGACTGAATGTTCGATATGATCGACACCGGGCGTGAGCTTCTTATTGACAATGTACCAGAAAAGTTTGACACCTGATCAAAGCTGAGATTCGACAGATTGTAATTATGGGTACCCAGCCCTGTGCTTTGCGGGCTGTCAAAAACATATGCCTGTGCGGCGTCGTCGACGTCTTCACGTTTCGATGCTTGCAGTTTAACCGATCCCTGGACACCAAGATTATCAATCATCGAGATCCTATGCTGCTTCTTTTTCAGTCTTGGGGTAAACGACGAGTGCTTGGCCTTGGACGTCGCCTTAATGCTCCTCCTCTCCATTGTTTCTGTCCAATCTGGAGCAGGACTCATCGTAGTAGTCCATTCCGGAACATCGACTTTCAGGTTCCAGTCTGACGACTTGAGTGTCACATCCTCACTCCGGCTTCGTGTATGGCCAGTGATTCTCGGCATGCTGTCGTCATCAAACGAAAACTCATCAATGGCAATGGATCGCCGTGTGATTGTTGAAGCTAAACTGGCTCTCGAACCTAGTCTGAACTGAAACTCGGAAATCTCCCCTGCAGGTGTTGGCAGCCCTCCTTGAGCTGTCAAACCTCTAGCCTTTCTTTCAATTTGCTGCTGCTTCAATATTCTATCCAACTCTTCAATGACCCTTGCACTCAAGATATCTATCGTTGGTTTCGTAATTTCATTATCATTATCATCAACCTTGTCATCATTGACCAAAGCGGTTTTGCCCTCGTTACTAGAATGAACATCGTTATCATCCTTCTCTGGGCCTTTCTTTATCAACGCATGCACAACCGTACCGAATATATGCGTATCAGCTCCAGTCCATGATGCAATCAACTGTTTGAGGCTCTTTTTCGGCTTTGCAACTTTGGATCCAGGCGCAGGTGGGGGCTTTTCACCATCTACCCCCGTATCCCATGCCAAGCTCACTGGCAAGGGAAAGTTCTGAATCGGTGTCGGCGGTATTTGGATCTTCACCTCCACATTGTTAGAAAGTTGAATGCCTCCTCTGATCAGAAACCCTGCTGTTGGAAATTGTGGATTGATTGCCTCTGGCGCTGTCACTAAAACTGGATCAATCGGGCCGCTATAAAACTGCAACACAGTATTGCGTCTATTCTCAGCGTCCTCGTCATTCAAACTCAATCTTGTGAATGGCCCGCCGGCCGTTATCTTGCTTTTCCCATTCTCAATCTCTGCAATATTCCAGTACAATGAGCATTCTCGACTCCAGCAACGTTTCAATTGATCAAACACTCTGCGGATATTGCCGTCGATTTGGCATAATGGATACTCGTACAGCTCGTTGACTTTTTCAGCCATTTTCACACGCAACTCGACATTTGTGACAAAATCATCGGCGAAAAAATTCAAAATCCAATGACGGAGTACCACAAAGGTACGAACAATAATATCCCTTCCGGTCTCGTCCCGCTGGCCTGTAGATGTCGAGGCTCCGTAGTCGCGCTGAACTTTATGTATGGCCCAACTTAACCTTGCAAAGATGAGGTCGCACACCTCGGTACTAGTCGAGAAATTGCGGTAGGACAGAAAGAAGTCAGAGAGAAATGCATAGTCTAGGTTGTTTGGTGCTGTCAATTTGACAATTAGTTGGGGTAGTGTGAGGTCGTCGTTAGTGGTCGTTAAGTCTGGTTGTTGCTGCAACTCGGGCGATGTTGTAGGGGCGGCGGCTATCGTGAACAGATCAGTAGGGTATCTGCTGAACCTAATCTTGTCCAGCTCATCATCAATAGAAAACTGCTCACTTTTGGCATCATCATTCTTGTCGTCAATATAGGGCGATGCGTCTGATGATAGCGCCGTAGTGTTTGCTGTTGTTGATCTTGGCCCGTACCCCAGACTGAACCCGACCTCGATCCTGTTGTTGTTGTTGTCATCGGCCATGGACGACAACATGAGGAGGAATCGGGGGGAAGAGAGTGAGCTCTACCAATAATAGTGTATCCAACCGATTTAGAACTATGAGTCTGTTAGAAAGGTTTCTGACGGTTGGCAGTCCGAAGCACCCAAGCTGCGACACAGCTCATGCAGCGGGTTTGTGGACGTTTCGTCGAGGAATGTCTCACGGGCGGCCACCCCACAGGTGCGGATGCGTAGGATTTGCGATGGGCACACATACATTTGAGAGTAGGATATTGGAGTCTTTAGTATTAGATTGTTGAAGTAGCAGTAAGAGACGAGACGAGAAGTGTGGTGGAAGAAATTAGGGATCACAGAAAAAAAGTCAAGCCCCCCAAAAAATTACATACAACAAGAAGCTTAAAAGAGCCGGCCGGCGTGGGTTTGGTGGTGGGCCTGTTTATGCGTGGTAGAATGATCGGCGCTGGTTTACTATGTGCGCAGGGCCTGATTGGGACACGCGCGTCTTGGGTCACTCTCGCGTTCGTGTTTTTCTGGCCCAAACGATCGTGACTGTGGGATTTCTAGTATACAATTCTATGGAGATTTGTATGTAAAATCTTTCTATTCACTGTAATAGTTGTACTTTAAGTATCTTCGGAAAGAATTTCCAAAGAAAATTTTCCAATTCTACACGTGCAGACATAAAATATAATATTACATTTCAACCAGGATTTCACGCAAGGCGGGCTTGGGATCTGCTTCCTCCAGCTTTAAGGGTATTTGCTGCTGGATACCACATGGTAATACGTAATAGAGAAAGTACTTGCACAATGCACACAAGGGTTTGAACCGAATTTTTTTTTATACAATGCAAGATGGTTGTTCTCTTCTTGTAGTACTATATAAAGCCGATTGTTTTGTTTACATACGCACACAGCCACTTGGAGGAGGGAGGGGCTATAAAAGTCCATCATGCAGCTGTCAAACCTTTTCGGTCTTCTTCTCCCGCCCGCAATGTTCCAGACGTTCCGGCTCAAATACTGAGGGTACTGTGGAAGAGAGCTTTTTAATTCATTGTGTAATCAGATGGACAAGTATCCTGAGATCTGTGGAGGAGCAATACAAGCGTTATTGGATCGTCGGTAACACCACTCACCACCCCATGGACCCATGTCGTTGGCTCGCCTGTAGTAATTAGTACCACAAGATAAGAACCATGGCCCTGAATCTCACGACAGGCGTGAACCCTTTGAACTCTTTACTGGTACAGTAGTACTAGGATCTCAGATGTGCACACGCAAACCCTGGAAAATTGGATCTTGGGATGAGATGATGAGAACATCAATACTAATGTTCCATAAGTACTTCAAAGTTCAGCCAGGTGGTTAGTACTGCAGAGTTTTCCAGCTAGATCGGTTAATCTGGATACGCAGAAGCAATCGGGAACTACATTACAGTGCCGTAATACCTTTCGTAGTCGATACAGATTACGATCCAGATGTGCGTGGTGATTCTTGTGAAATCGGTTTAAATGTCGCCATTAGACTCCAGTGCACATTGATTATTTGACCAGATATACCAGTCAAACCGGCCAAATCCCTATGAGTGAGGAGATGTCAGGGACCCCCCTCGGCCTCATAAACCACTGGGGAATCAAGTTAAATGTTTCGGCGAGTTGTTCGGATTTCAATGCCGAACAAGAAGACTCCGCAAATACTTTAAGCTCGTCACCTGAGCAATTTATGAAGCCGCACTCTTTGTGGTTTTTGTTCGCGTTTGCTCGATAGCGATTGCAACGGTTGTCTAAAACGTGCTATACATCTCCAGCAACATCTCTAATCCTTGGATTCGCCTGTAGAGGTCTCCCTAATTTACAACAAAAAACTCGAATCAAGCATTTCAAAAAATCTCCGCACTCATAGCCGGCTAACCGTATCCGGGTTTGGTGCCTTGAGCTTTCCCGGTGTGGGGCAAATAGAATCTCAGAATCCTGGAATTCTCAGTGAGGGTCCACTCGATGAGGGGTGCAGATGCATCACCACAGCTACCCGGTGACCAGTTTTATATTCTATTCGTACCTTGCTACTCCAACGATATTCTCACGAACCAACGAATCCAAGTGACATACACTTCTTAGCGTCGCTCAAGACAGTAAAAGTTCGATGCAGCGAGTGACCTCGGCCGAACATGAACGTCATCATTGGCGCTTGGTTCTATTAATTTCTCGCTCCGCCCTGTTAATATAACCTAGATGGGTTAGAATGGGTTGCTGCTAATGCATGCGTGATTCCGACTATCAGATTTCGCCTCAACTTTTGTCCAAATTCGACATGCCTAGCACTAGATGGTTCACTAGAGCCGTGCATCTGCAGGCTAGTGCGGCGACTTTAGTGAGTTAGAGCGGAGTGCATATGAGCGCAGCTACAAACGACGATCCGAATGAAATAAATACACTTGTGACCCCACAATTTTCTTGCCCTATTCAATGGCCTTAACGATCTCAGTCTAAGGAATAAATGGCTGAGAAGAATATCACGGCCGTTGAGCAGGTTGAGAACGTTGACGAGCCGAGCGCCGCGATTACCGAAAAATCTCAGGGCACAGCGCTCCAGCAGGCACTCAATGATCTCAGCACCGAAGAACGGGAACGCATCGCCCCCAATGGAAATTCAGAGTACATGTTCGAGAAGATCGAGCAGCTTGATGATGGAGAAGCGTTAGAGATTCTGCGAGACACTATTGTGTTCCACAGGGATGACTGGAACTTCCCTGCCGACACGATGGACAAGATCAAACTATTGGTCAAGGGACCTGAGGCGTACGGGGCGGATAAACTCGAGTACAGCTTGAATCTAAGGATTGAGGCGAGTATGCTCAAATGGTCCTCTCCGTACCCGGAAGTTCGGTCGATTATGGATTTTGAAGACGATTCCAACGTTCCAGTGGAAACTATGCGGGCGTATTTGCTGGGGCTCATCTGGACATGCATTGGTGCCGGTGTCAATACATTCTTCACCTCGAGGTTCCCAGGGATAAGTATCTCGGCAGCGGTGGTGCAGATTCTGGTTTACCCGTGCGGCCTTGGACTCAGCTACGCACTGCCAGACTGGGGGGTGACCATTGGCGGCACCCGACACAGCATGAATCCAGGCCCATACACGTTCAAAGAACAAATGTTCACTACAATTGTGTTCAGTTCCGGCATGTCTAGTTTCCAAGCTTATCAAATGATCATGGTGCAGCATTTGAAAGTTTACTACGGCCATGCATGGGTCTCGTTTGGGTACCAGATCTTGGTGACGCTCTTCTTCCAGTTTATGGGCATTGGTCTGGCAGGAATATTCCGAAGGATTGCAGTGTACCCAATCAAGGCTATATGGCCTGGGTCGTTGTTTACTATAGCGATGAACAAGGCTCTTTTGAAGAAGGAACCAAAGGAGAATATCCATGGCTGGACCATCTCAAGATACAAGTTCTTTTTCATTTCGTTTGGTACAATGTTTTGCTACTACTGGTTGCCAGGGTACTTGTTCACGGCATTGAGCACATTCAACTGGATGACATGGATCGCGCCACAAAACTACAACCTTGCTGTCATTACGGGATCTGCCTCGGGTCTGGGGATCAATCCGTGGCCCACATTTGACTGGAATGTCGCCACTGCGCAGTTTCCAGCACTGACTAACCCGTTTTTCAACATTCTGCATCGATTCATTGGGGTCGCACTTGGGGTGTGCATCATTGCAGGTATATTCTACTCAAACTACCTATGGACTGGGTACTTGCCCATCAATTCCAATTCTCTATTTGCCAACGACGGCAGTTTGTACAATGTGTCAATGGTGACCCGGCCTGGAAGTAGCATCCTTGACGAGCAGCGATATCAAAGCTATTCACCACCGTTCTTGTCTGCAGGGAAACTTGTTCAGGCAGGCGCCAGCTTTGTTGTCTACCCGCTGTACTTTATCTACATGATGTATGATCAATGGTACATGATCCGCGACGGGTTTGTGGATTTGTATCGCGGGCTGTTCCATCGTAAGGCGGCGTACGAGAGCCACATGGATCCGCATTCACGAGCAATGGCAAAGTACCCTGAGGTGCCAGATTGGTGGTTTTTGATCGTGTTTGTGATAACGATTGTGATTGCTATTGTCTGTGTCGAGGTGTGGCCGATGGATACCCCAGTGTGGTTTCTGTTTGTCATCATCGGCATTTCAATAGCGTTCATGGCGCCGTTACTGATTCTTCAGGCAGTCACCGGCACAAACTTTGGTCTGTTATATCTTATGATCATTGTTGCAGGGTACTGCCTCCCAGGGAACGCAAATGCACAGATGCTAGCGAGTCTTTTAGGAGGATGGTCGATCGACGGCACTACAGATTCTTATGTATCATTACAGAAGCTCGGCCATTACTCTGGCATCCCGCCACGGGCCATCTTCCGCGGCCAATTGCTTGCAACTCTCGCGACTTCCTTCGTGGCGGTTGGAGTGGAGGACTGGCAAATGTCCAATATCGCCGGCCTGTGTGACCCTGACCAGCCAAACAAGTTCACATGCGCCGCAGGAGCAGTCGCGACGTACTCTAGCTCGGTCGTCTGGGGGTTGATTGGCCCTCAGCGCATCTTTGCAACTTTTTACCCGATTATGAAGTACTGTTTCTTGATTGGCTTTTTGCTTGGAGTGGGATTCTGTTCAGCAGCGTGGCTGGGCAAGCGATACGGACCGGGCATCAAGCACCGGGCACAGACTGCACTATCTGAGCGAATGTACAACATTGTCGACACTGTCGTATTTATTCCGTGCCATTACCTTCTTTGGTTCAACCCGGTGCTTGTGCTTGTAGGCATGCAAGACCTGTGTCCGATCAGTATGGCGCAGTGCTGGCCCGGGTTCATGCTCAACTTTATCTTCAGCTACTATATTCGCAAACGGTACCTGGCATGGTGGGAGAAGTACACTTATGTACTAGCCGCGGCGTGTTATGCCGGGGTGGCGTTCTCAGCGTTGATTATATATTTCGCGGTGCAGTACCGTCCAAAGACTGTGAGCTGGTGGGGCAACACTGTCAGCGGAGCAGGAATCGACGGCCATGGCGTGACGGGGTATATGAAGTTACCGCCAAGTGGACATTTCGGACCTAATCCAGGACACTATCCATGAAAGCGGAGCGCAGCGACGCTTCTGTCTTTCTCTGAACTAACGAATTATGATTTTTATGATATTTTTGAAGTAGCACCAATTGAATTTTTTTCCAACAAGTATAGTTTTAACTGTCCAAGATCTGAACAGAGATCTGAAAAAGTCAAAATCTCAAAACTAGAAACTTCCACTAATTGATGTCATCGATTGCGGCTGGAGGAGGCTTGAACGACGGTGGGAGTTTACAATAACACGACACTTCGGTACACTGCTCTCATCACCAAACATGTCCAGCACTTCAGGCATTACTGGTACGCAACAATACTCTTCAAAACACACATACTAATAATCTACAGCCTCCAGCGAGGCAGTCAACAGTCTCAATGACTTTCTCAAGTCGACCAAACGGTCAATGTTCTTCCACATTCAAAAGGGTACGACCACACACCACACACAACATGTAACGACTACTAACTTCAAGCAGAATCCTGCGAGCCAGGTCCAGTCATTGACGGCACTTCGGACTATTCTGGTGACTTCGACCTTGTGAGAGACCAATTGAAGCATAACGAAGCGGTGTACTTTGTGCACCGGCTAGAGGACGGCAAGTTTCTATTCGCGGCATTTGTGCCTGACCATGCACCGGTCAGGGCCAAGATGCTGTACGCGTCGAGCGCCAATGGCCTGCACCAGCAGTTTGGCGGCTCTGATCGATTCGGCGACGTGGTGTTTTGGACCGAACTCGAGGAAGTGTCGGGTAAAGGCTGGAAGGACCATTTGGTCCATAGCAACGCCAAGAGCCCTGCGACTCAGGAAGAAGAGTCCCTAGCCACGGCGTTGGAGCACGAGTCGGCGCAGATGCTTGGCACTTCGGGAGTTCGACATCATCTTGATACTCGGTCGACCGGGTCGTCGTCACCTTCAGCTTCCGGATCGCAGGCAGGTGTGAAGATGAAGTTGCATGGAAACGTTGCACCTGCTATCGAGCAGCTCAATGCATCTGTTGAGGCAGCTTTGGGCTTGGTAAGTTGTTAAAAGAAAAGATGAACCCATTAGTCTGTGACGTTGTGTTTTTTTGGGTGTATCTAAAGATACATGCGCCGCACAGGACCAGGAATCATCCGTGCCGATGACTCTTTGGGGTAATGCCGATCTCTTGAGTCACGCAGCCCAAAACGCAGTGCATGGGTGACTCGTTGGACTCGTTTCGACTCAACAATTGAGTGCATATTTCTTATCAAAAGAGTCAAGAAAGTGCTAACAATAATGTAGCATATTGATTTACAGAAAGAGGAAGTCATTGTCGGCAAGGACTTTGTCGAGATCCGATCTCCGATTGACATTATCGACAAGACCACTCCCCAGTATACCGTCCATAAGAAGGGCGACTTTATTGGTATGATTTTATGGAAAACTATTTGCTAACAAACATAGTCTTCATCTATACGTGCCCATCTGGGTCCAAAATCAAGGAACGGATGGTGTATGCCTCTAATCGACAAGGTGTTATTGATCAATTAAAAAGTCTTGGCCTCAAGATCGCCAAAATTGTAAGTATACGAAAGGAATGGTCGATATCTGATTGGCGGGAGATTTGAGTGTGTGTGACGGCGGCGGCGAAACTTGACAAAGTTTATCCGTGACTATTTTGCATGCCCCTCGGCATTGTCCATTTTTTTATTGCAGCTTTTTCGGACGGGTGGAGATTGGATTTTCTTCTTCTAATGTACCTTTCGCTGTTGACTCCTGCTAGGAGCATGAAGGGAACCCCGATAGCTGTAAATTTCTGGACGATGATTCTTAGGGGCACCCACAAGACCCAGACGGGTTTTCTCTTCTTGTTAGGGGAAATCCAAAGTTTTGGGGATTGCGGGTCCCAAGCTGGGGCACTTTTTCTGATTTAGTCACGCTGGCTTGTTATGGATTTCTCCACACACAAAAGCAAAAACCCCTTTCAAGACCGAGACATTATTGATTTTTTGCTGACTCTTTTTTTTTCTTTGCAGGTGGAAGCTACTGATGGAGACGACTTGACCGAGGAAGATTATGCTGAGGATACGTCCAGTGCTCAGTCTTTGCAGCAGCAACAAGCCCCTAAGCAGGCGTTCAGCCGACCAAAGCGGCCAGGCCGACGATGATGATTAATATCTATTGACATCATGTATTACTTTTATTACATGTACTTTTATTGCCACTAGAGCGAAAAATGACAAAATGACAGAATCGAATGAATACCCCGGATTTGAGTGCGTGTGCTTGGGGGAGTCGGATCCGAATATCGTTGTCGCTCGGCTTGTAATCGGCCCCACGTGAAATCGCTTGATCATATGGGATCCAGGCGCATAAGCGGGCGAGCCTCACGCATCACCGCACACACAAACAGAGGTCCCTAGGGTTCCTTTTCTCCATACTTGGAGCTAGTCCCGAGGCTTTTTGTGGTCGCTTCCTTCTCTTAACTAAAGTCTCGGTATATATAAACCGCCTTTTCCCTTCCCCTTTTTTCCTTTCTTTCATAAAGACTGTCTCTCAGTTGGTATTATTCCCCCCTTTCCCTCTTTCTATCTTTCACACACACAGTATAAAATACACAAATGCCTCGAGAAAAGAGCAAAAACCCTGCAATCAACTTTATCGCCGGCGGCGCGGCTGGTATGTGTGAGGCCCTCTCGTGCCATCCACTCGACACCATCAAAGTGCGAATGCAATTGGCTCGAAAATCGGCCAGCAATGGTGGTAAACGACGGGGATTCATCGCTACTGGTGTCAACATTGTCAAGAAGGAAACGCCGCTCGGACTATACAAGGGCCTCGGCGCCGTGCTCACTGGTATCACCCCCAAAATGGCGATCCGATTCACATCGTATTCTCAGTACTCTAGTTGGCTGCGAGATTCCAACGGCAAGATCACCTCGTTCAAGACGTTTTGGGCCGGTGTCGGTGCCGGTATTACCGAGGCCGTTGTGGTTGTGAACCCATTGGAAGTGGTCAAGATCCGGCTCCAGGCCCAGTACCATTCCATGACCGATCCTGTCGATGTGCCCAAGTATCGAAATGCATTCCATTGCTTGGTCACGACCGTGCGAGAAGAAGGTATCGGTGCGCTTTACCGAGGTGTCACATTGACTGCGGCTCGACAAGCAATCAACCAAGGTGTCAACTATATGGTTTACGAGAAGGTGACTGCCAAGCTTTACGACATGCAGCCAGAGTATCAGAATACCAACTTGCCGGCATGGCAGACTCTTGTGTCTGGATTCTTTTCTGGTTCTTTGGGTCCTCTTTGCAATGCGCCGTTGGATACCATCAAGACCCGAATGCAGCGGGAGAGCGGCGCGTCTACTGAGTCAGGTCTGTCGCGAATGCACCGAATTACGAGCCAGATGATCAAGGAAGAAGGTATGCATGCATTGTACCGAGGTGTCACTCCACGAATCTTGCGAGTCGCGCCAGGCCAGTCTGTTGTCTTCTTGGTCTACGAGCATGTTCGAACTGCCATGGAACAGCGTCACTTGTTCACCGCATTGGATTAGTGTTTCTTCGTTCTTAAAAAAAGTGTTTAGCATATATATTCCATGACCCCCCTTAGCATTAATGAATTTCTTTTATGACCTTGAAACTATCTTTCCTACAATCTCTGAAAATCCGGGGTCGGTCCACGATCTGTGAAACCGAGATTTGGAACTTGTTCCATTTGCCCGACCGTTTATCGTGGGCTGTCCTAAATGTTTTCGTGGGCACCGT
The DNA here is from genome assembly GCA_030580095.1 of Blastobotrys petasosporus. Lineage (NCBI taxonomy): Eukaryota > Fungi > Ascomycota > Dipodascomycetes > Dipodascales > Trichomonascaceae > Blastobotrys > Blastobotrys petasosporus. The sequence continues at coordinate 64,386 of JAKTSG010000041.1, read as the reverse complement.
GATTTAACTGGAGATTGCGGAATTTCCATAACTGGAATTAATCCTTCACCTCGTAATACAGTACTTCCGCAGGCATTTTCGTCGCTTTTCGTGCTGGAAAGGTACCTTTATCGTGGGTATATCCATTGTCGTGTGGCTTCATCTTCATTGCTCATCGGTTTCTCCACAAGGACCGAGTTTCGGGTTTACTCTCGAAAGTGGGATTTTCCTCATTTTTGCGTACGTCTCTCAAAATGGTCCCTTTTTTTTAATCAATATACCCAAATGGCTATTCTTGTTTCCCCAGATTGGGTCGTATCTCCACAACTGCCGAGGTAAAACATTCCGAGGTCACGGGACACACAGAACAACGCCCGCTACCGGCGAGGCATGCTAGATGACCATATGATTTTGAACGGATACTGTAACTGCTTAAGCTTATAAAATCAAAGAGCGGATTGATGGTTGTGATGTCATTGGGGTCCGTGGATTGGGTCCACAACCGTAACGGCGGAAAACACAAGCGTCAATGAATTGAGAAGACGATTCTCACACTGTGGAGAATCAATTTTACGAGTAGTTGGTAAAGGTACATGTGATGTTTTGCGTAGTTACACTTTCGACGCCGCGTCCAGCGCGGCGAAGTGATTTCCATTGTAATGCTCAACATTGTCAATGACATCAGATACAATTCAGTTTATTCTGGGATATCTATTCAATTGATCTGATAAGCCCCTGTTTGTCTCCAGCCCCCCGATGAAGTCATGTGCATTTGTTATCATACTAGTATCTACTGGTAAGCCTTTTTTTTTATTTTTTTTTTAACTCTTAATTTGATCAATTAATCCTATAAAATATATATGTAAAAAATAATGTTTCTGTGTAATAATAAAAATGAATGAATGAGAAATATGTTTTTTTCCAAATAAAATCACAAAACCAATTGAGAGCAAACCATTGTAAAACTGGAAAGTCCGAAGACTAAAAACCAGCAAGCCCCAAGCTGTGAAGGAACACCACAATATTCCAAGACGTGTGGAGGCGGATTTCTACACACAGCCTTTGGGCTTGTGGCTGGCGCTCGCGCGCGCCACCACGTTTTTCCCCCTGTACGTGGAATCCCGTGCACAAGGTTCCTGGCAGTGCTCAGATTCAATCAACATGAATCTCATCTCGGAATTCCACTCAGCCATAGCTTGAAGAATCCCTTACGCAGGAAAAAATGTTGGGCTATTATTAGTCTATTTTGTTCCAGAAACTTTAAACTTGGTTGCTCCCCTGAGAACACAGAAAATGCGGCGTGCCGAGATGGTTGGTACATTTAAACAGTAGTTTAGAGTTCAAGACCCTAAGCCGTAGCTTTTTCTCTCAGCTTTCTGGAGATTTTTTTGATACCGGTAGTCCTAGTATTTATTCAATGCATTGCAATGTTCCACAATCTGTCTACTATAGAATTCTAGAGCATTTTGTTCCATTGCTGTTCCATTCAAACCGATCGGCAGGAAACTCTATGCGGCTCCAATGCGCTCAAAGCAGGAACCATCGGAGCTAATTCTCCAAGATCTTTAAGCCCCTGGAGGGCATGGCATTGCCCCTTGGTCGTCGCCGTCATCGTCATCTACAGCACTGCCGAAAGACTTCCAAAAAACACACGCTCAAATGTCCAATTTCCAAGCCTCTTCCAAAGCACCGCCGGCCGGCGGCGAGAATTGTTCAGCCAAGCCTTGTGGGTACAGTACAGTAATTGGCCACGGGTGTGGGGCCTGCGCCAGCGCCAAGCCTTTACGAAAGGTGGAACCCATAAGACGAATTCTAATATAAAAAGGACGTGTCCCGCTATTCTTCTAACATCATTCACATCCAATCAGTCAATCAATACAATACAATGTCCGCTCGAGATTTCTACAGCCAGGATTCCAACCAGAACCAGCAGGGTTACTACAACAACAACAACCAGCAGCAGTACAACCAGGGTGGCTACGAGCAGCAGCAGCAGCAGCAGCAGCAGCAGTATGGCCAGCAACAAGGATACGAACAGAACCAGTATGGCCAGAACGGCCCAGAGGCCCAGGACGGTGAGCGGGGTCTAGGTGGCGCGCTGCTCGGTGGCATTGCTGGCGGATTTGGCGGCCACAAGCTGGGCCACGGTCAGGGCCACGGTGCTTTGGGTACCATTGGCGGTTTGATTTCCGGTGCCATTGCCGGCTCTGCTTTGCAGGATAAGTTCACCGGCCACAAGAATAACCAGGGCGGTCGTGGCATTGAGGAGGAGGGTTACAACAACAACCAGGAATACAATAACCAGGGGTACAACCAGAACCAGGGCTATGACCAGAACCAGAACCAGTACTATAACAACAACAACAATGGCCGATACTAGTTTTATGAATTTATAGTTGCATGATTTTTATAGTTTCAATTTTTTATTTGAGTTCACGATGAAAAAGAATATTACCGCTCCGCTTTGGATATTAGAAATTCAAAAAAAAAGAAGTGGACGACACCGGAGTTGAACCGGGGACCTTTCGCATGCTAAGCGAACGTGATAGCCAACTACACCAGACGCCCTGATAATTTCTTGGTTTGTGATTTTTTTGCACACCCCGCCACGGCGATTTTGGCTGCGGCTCATCTGAGACAAATTTGCGGCTCAAAATGTGTCAGTTTGATTTTCAGCATGTTATCCATCATTTTAAAGCATTAAACCTGGCTGGTATTATTCTCGATTTATTCAAGTATGTATGAGAGCCATAAGCTGAGCATTTCGCGGGAAATCAACCTTAGAACATGCCCATCTCATTGACCAAAAATTACAACAAATTAATTAAAGTAGATTTTTTCATATTAATAAATTAGTACAATCATTCAAAACTCGTGTTGTGTCGGGTTGTTATCCAAGCACATCCATGTCCCTGTACATTTGGTACTATTCCGTTTCGGGACTAGTTCCAAAGTCGTACCCCCCCCCCTTCCCAACTGCGGGGTTTTTGCTCATTAAAAATTACAATCATTAAGATAAAAAACATGACATCATATTCTGGTACCTCTCCTCTTCGGTTCGTCGTTTTTGGTAGACTTGGTTTTCAACATGGCCACACCGCACGACACGCAGCTGGCGTACCTCTGGTGCTGGAACTTGCCGCACCTCTCGCACGACACGATTTCGCTGATCCAGTCGAGAGGATCGTCATTAAAAGTGCTCTGCTTCATGGGTGTGGATGAATAACAGGGAAAGTGGTTGTATTTATACACTTGGGGGTCACCTAACCCTTGGTCCGGTCCATGACGTCTGTGGGGCGCGAACTAACAACGTTAGGTCCATTTAGTGTGCATCGCTATAATCCCGGTTTAGTCAAGTTTTTTTTTTTTGAGTAATTTCCCGAAGAGCTCCGAATCGGGGGTATCGGGATCTTAAAGATCTGATAACGGTGCGGCGTGTGACGGCGAAGATGGTATACCGATTGCCTATTCCATCCATTTCCGTAAAATGAGCATCAAGAACGAGTACATAAAGGTGAACTGTTCTCGGTTTTTTTTTTCTTTATCCAAAACACAACAATGAAGTACACCGCACCGCTAGTCAAGGCTTTCAAAAATTTCTTCCCGTTCGAAGAACGACAGTCCAAGACTCCACCGAGGTCACCGGGCTACACCACCACTTTCGCAAAAATGGAAATTTTGGAAGCCCGCCCACCAGACGCGCCCAAAACACGGGTTTTGGTATACCACCGTGAGGCGTTTGACACGATTGTGCGGTTCATCAACAGCCACAACTCTGTCGACCACCATTTCCATGTCGTCGGTGCTCCGGGAATGGGCAAGACCTCACTCGCACGAGTCATTTACGCGGCTCGTAAAAGACAACATCTGACGACTATTTTCATGACCAGCTCGGGGCGTGTTTATGTCGACAATGGCAAACACGCGTACCCTCTGCCGGACTACTTGCCCGCCGCACGGGATGCGGTGGAGAAACTGGTCCCTGCCGACGCCGGCGACGCGGTGTGGGTGCTTAGCGACGAAAACTTCCAACCCGAAGCTATTCTTAATCCTAACTGGACTATTGTCCATTTTTCCTCAGACATTAACACGTTTGCTAACACTTACGACAATGTGCGCACGATATACATCCCGCAGTGGACATGGGAAGAGATACAAATCATAGGAACACACAAGAAGCTTTACAGACTGCCTCGTCTCGTGATGGACCGGGCGAAGAGCATCTTCCACCAGTTTGGCCAGACACCCGGGTTGATATACCAAAAGTATTTGCTCAACCGAGGCAAGTTCGAAGCGTTTGAAGAGTCTGCCACGATGCAGTATAGACAGCTGGCCATGTACCTTGTTGGAAACAATATCACTGACCTCAGCAGCGTGTACACCAAACACGGCCCATCAGCTTATGTTGATTTGGTGACGCATGAAAACGCCATCACGTCGCGCCACTTTGCTGCCCAGCTCCACGCCGTGTGCACTGCTGAAAACCGGCTCGATTTGTTCCAGAAATGGATCCAGAAGTTGCGGTACACTACTTTGTTCGACTACCTCGCCATTGACATGCTGTTTGAGCTGCGTGAGCCGGTCGAGATGCGGCGGTTGGTTGATAAACCTACCCCTACCCGGACTAAGAGCAAAAAGGGCACCTTCACAACACTGCACAAGGAAAAAGAGCAGTTCCAACTCAATCCATCCGCTGAACGGACACTATATAGGTCGCTGGGAGAGTGTACCCCGCAAGAGTTCAGACCAAAACAAGTGTGGGTGAACTGCTACGGCGACTCGTGCACCGTCGATGCGTTTGTGGTGCAAGACGGAAAGCTGTACATTTTTGTCTGCATGGGATCGCCTCCCCCGGTGATCAAATTGAGTGCGTGTGAAGTGAACTATATCCGTGAAATCGCATTGCCCCATCTCAACCCTGACGTTGGTACCCTCGATACTTTGGTAATTCTGTCGCTACCACAAGAGCTCAGGACGAGCTCTTCTGGAGCTATACTCAAACACGCCCCAGGGGTGGTATTCGACGGCTCAGACTACGAAGTCGCACTTGCTGAAAAGAATGTGGATATTGCAGTATCCGCGATATCCATGAAACATTTGATTGAAACCAGCGCAAAGTTTTAGAAAAAAAAAAAAAAATTTAGGGATCGTTATCATTGCTACGTTAGAAAATAAATAAATAATAATAATAAAGTGCTGGGAATCCATAATCACGAATCCTTGAGCTCGGCATCGACCAGCTGGCGGGCAAGGTCCTTGTACTGGACATAGTCGTCGCCGACGATAATATCATACATCTGCCGCGACACTCGTCGGTTTATGCGTGTGTACTGGTCCTTGTCAATTTTGCCAGCGCGGTATTCCGGCCGCAATGCATCGCGTACCAGGTTTTGTACCTTTTGCTTCTTCTCCAGAGGCAATTTGGACGAATGTATTAGCGGCGACTTGGGCACTACTATTGTATGCCGGCGTGCGGCTGGTAAATTTTTGGCACCATTTTCACCACCGCTTGCTGGCGGCGCGCGCACCTCCACCCGCGGCGGCGGCGAGGGCGAGCGCGATAAGGAAAACGACGACGATAGTGGTAGTTGCTGAGGCGACGACGCTGAAGAAGAGGCCATGACTATGGGCGGCGGCGACGAGGATGCTGACGACGACGCAGTGCGGATGTTGGTCAGTAGCCCCCGCATAAAGCCTCCTCCTGGCGTAGCTGGTGGTGATGCCATGTTGGTATTATTATTATTATTGCTGTTAGTGGTGGGAGTGGGAAGAGGACGGCTAAGTCGCCGCGACGGTCTCTTGAGTCTGCGAGATGCTGGTGTGGTTTCTTCAGTTTGCTGCTCTTGTATAATAGGAGATTGCGGTTCTTGTACTAGTTCAGTATCCATTGCCCTGTCAAACATTTGCCATGCCCTGGCCTCCTCGGGGCTAAGCCGTTGTCGCCGTACCAGTATAGGTGGAGTAGCTCTCGACGACACTAATGGAGGCGTGGAATCGTCATCATTGCTGCTGCTGCTACTACCACTGCTCTCCATCAAAGCCATACTCGTAGCACTCGTCAAAGAAATAACATTGTTCAAGTAAGAGTGATGTTGCCGTTGCGATCGCGAGCGGCGCACTTGCCGTCGTGTCGAGCTGATCAGCGTGCTATGCGGACTATCATCCAGCAGCGACCCGATTAGCCACCCAAACGACGACGACGACAAGGACGACGACATCGGCTCGTCGTGATGATCGTCTTCAGTTCGCTCATACATTGCCGAGTCGCCGCAGCTGGGACAGCACCATTCGCAGAACGGCACGTCGCCCAGCCCCAGGCAAGTGAAGTGGAAAGTCCGGTCGCAGCCATTGCACACCAAAATCTCCTGTTCACGATCGCCCTCGCCGCAAATGCCGCAATTTTCCAGGTCCAGCTCGATTTCCCATTCCTGCAGCTGTGCAAGTTCGGCAGCCATTCTGTCCTCTTCGGCGTTGGCCTTTGGAGCATCGCGGTCGTCGATATACAAGTGGGTGATGACCTCTCCATTAAGCTCCCTGCGTAGCGGAACGCAGTTGAATCGTTTTCTGCACGACGGGCAGCCTAGGGAATTTTGTTAGTATTAATTTTTCCACCATCTTCATAAAAAAAACTTACTATTTGTTCGTTCGGACCAAGCTTTAATACACAGGTCATGGTAGTGGTGGCCACAGTCCAGCGTCGCCAGAAACTCGTTAGATTCTGGCGGCGGAGGCAGGGTCTCCAAACACACAGAGCAGGATATCATCATGCCAGGCGCAGAATCTTGAGTGTCTTTTTCAAACATCCAGCTTTAGGAGTAGTCGTAGTAGAATAGAAGTGATATCTCCAGTTATTCGGTATATTATAGAGTGTGTTGTTGCAAAACCCCCCCTGTTACAGTGGTCATGTAATACAGAGAGAGAGATCTATCAGGCCAAAAAAGAGCAGCGTAGGGGAAGGGGAGACAAGTGCAAAAAGCTTGGGCTCTCAGGCTCAGCTCAGCTCCACCGCCCCCCGCGGTTTATAGGCTCAGAGGTTTTATATATGAGCGTGCGCACGCCAAGTTTTTTTTTCCCGTTCAAAGCTTAACGGCTGTGCAGAAATATTTTTGAGATTTATGCGTACATTTTTGTCTGTCTGGGATATTGAATATTGCATATTTAGGGGTGTGGATTTTTTTGTGGTGTTGATGGGGTGGTTTGGAGGTATTTAGGATATTATAGAGAAATGAAATGTTTATAGTGTTATGTGCACATAGGATCCCTTAATAATAATATAGATGTAGATGCAGATGTGCCAGTGCATGTTGAGGTGCGTTCTAGTACATTAGCCGGCACGCAATTGGTGAGGCTGAACTAATGATGGAATTCTGGCTCCATCTTAGCTGAACGGAAGCGTCTTTTACTGTCAACATCGTTAGAGCTCTAGGATGCACTCCAGATAAAGAAGCAACAACCGTCGTTGCTATACTAAGATTGGTGATAAAGGTATCGCTATTTAATCTCGATGCCTTTCTCTAAACTTGCTCCTTGCTCACTGCTTTTGGTGATCCTTAAAACAAAAACTATTCAATTTTAGCCAAAAATATTACATATTTCAAGTATCACAGCAAGATTTTCTGAAAGCTGCAAAGGCGTACCCACTTTTCACTAATGGACTGTCAAAGCCGCACCATGCGCGGTGCGGCATCTCTAATAATCCAAGAGCCAGCGTGTAATCTCATTGAACTTTAGTTACTCGACACACATTTTTGCTCATTACTGCAATCTTGCTCTGCTTAAGACCCAATTTGTTTCAAAGTCGAATGGATCTAAGCGACAATGAGAAATACGCACTTTTGGAAATGGTCTCAAGGACGGGTGACAACAGCATCCACGAGACGCAGACATTGATGAAGCTGTGCACCGAATTTGCGGGTTTAAAAGCATCCAACGGGTATCCGTCGACATTAATCAGGATACCAAACACCAAAAGCGTCAACCACACATTGATCAGGACCAACTGCCCCACCCAACGCAACTTGCTGATAATATGCTACGTGAACGACTTGAATAAAAGGGCTTATAAGGAAGCAGTATTTCAGTTCATGCTAAAGTACAGTTGCCCAAATGCTATCCTGACTTCTAGTTTAGAGTCTACGCTTTTGAGCTGGCGTGATGATAATGGCATTGTGGAAGTGAGAAAGTTTCTATACTCCAGAGACTCTGAATCCATGGTAAGGCATTTGGCAGATTTGAGAAAACCGCAGTTTGAAGACATGGAAGAGTTGTTGAACTAGAGAACAAGCACATTCACAACATCTCTTATGACGAGACGAAGATAGATCAAAAAGAATCGAATTCATAAAAACTTTTTTTTTTGAAAAAATATACATTATATTAGATCGTCACAAAGAAATAAAAAAGGACTAAAGAGATTTAGGCCTCAGACATTTCTCGCAATCGTCGGATGGTAGATCGGACGGTGTTACCAGCAGAGGTGCTGCGTACTTGTTAGCATATTTTGACATTTCTCTCAATGGATCATCATACCTCAAGGTGTAAGCACCACCGGCGACGGTCTTGTTGCAGGAAGAGCACTTCCAGATACCAGCAGCGGCTCGCTTGATAGTGTTCTTACCGCAGAAGGCACATCCGTACTTGGCGTGCTGCTGCATTTCGAGCTTCTTGCAGATTCGTCGCAAAGAAGAACCGTATCGAACACCGTACTTGCCCGTGATTCCAACCTTCTTAGTTCGCTTGGTCCTAGGGAGAGTTAGCATTTTTTGATCCATAAAAAATCAAAGGTATATCGTCGCTACAGCAGTTCATTCTATCGGCAAACAGATATTCTTAGTCGAGAGAGAGAGGGGGTATTCAAAGTCGGGAGAAAAATCAGATATACACTCAGGTCGCACTTGCACTTGCTTGTCCTTGAAATACAACAACACTAGTCGGCACATCTTTCAATCCTTCAATCAATAAACACCTCATTTCGTCGCCAAAGAATATCGTCCATCTTTTTTCATAAAAACATGCGTAGTTCGGTACCTCTTTTCGTCGTTTCGAGTGCTTACATTTTTGTCTGGTATGTGTGCTGGTGATCGAACTGGAATTGTTCAAACTCGCGAATCCGTTTGAGTAGTTTGGGTGTTGGGAGAGTGGGAATTGGAGAGTGGGTGCGTGCGCGTGCGTGTATAATTGGGAACAGGCAAATTTAGGGCTCGTGACAGGGGGGAGTAGTAGTAGTACACAGTCCCAATTAGGTATGCGCGCCCTACTTTGCCTGCTTCAAAGAGAAACAGCGATTTCTCTTGAGGTTTCAGCTTTGGAATTTTGTGTGAAGGGGAACTGTACGGGTTCTGGTTCAAAGAGCGCGTCATCTCACAGTGCATCCTACAGGGCGAGAGGAAGCTGTTTACTGTGCTCTCATGGGCTCCGTTCTTGTCTATTAACAGCAGAGAGGTTTCTTCATAGTCACTCAGGGCATAATTGGTTAAATAAGATTAATAGTAATAAACTTTGGCATTTATGAAGAGACGGAACTCAAATTCGTAGGGAATTGAACGTCCAGCCAGCCGCATGATCCCTCAGGTGAGCCGCACTTGATCTATTGTTCAGTTTGAACACAAAATATAGCAACAACCACGTAGGAAATAGTATAAACATCGCGTTTGAGCTATTTTGAGATGAATACTGTAGAGTGATATTTTTAGCCCTGGAAAATAAGGGTACCACCTTTTCTTTGCATGCAGCGCAGATGGTGGCCAAACTGAACAATGTTGTTTGAGCTAAGCCACATCACCAGCCGGAACCTCACCGTTCAGATTTTCGTAGAGAGTTGCTGCTGGTTGATGGTGGCTCTTGGAATGGCGACGGACGAGATTGTAGAGTACTGTACTGTTCAGCTTTCAAGTAATTATCACAAGCATGCCAAGAAACGTTCTTAAATACACACCATCAAGCATAAATACTGATATTAAATACGATACTAATCGCTTCTTTTCCCTCCAAAATATTCTTGTCACTCGTCCCATTAGAAACAGGCAGTGCAGCTGCTTCACACACCTTGGGGCCGTCATCCACCACGCTGGGTGCGCACCACCCGCACACACGTACATCGCCCCAAAGACATTCAAAAACCACCACCACAGCTGTGCCGACGTGTCTCTCACGGAATTTCGTTCAAATACCTCCAGAACAGTATACTCGACACGGTCTATATTAGCTGGAAAACGAAATCTTGATCAGCGTCAGTGAGCGCTTGAATCATTTAAAAAAATTATACCATGTCACAGAATGGCTTCAATCTAATAGACCACCCAGCGGTGCCGGGCAGTGGAGGAGGCAGGGGCAATCGCGGTGAAGACCATGAGCACGAGCACGACCACAACCCATTCGATTCCAACAGCATGTTGAATGGCAGTAGCGGACACAATCCATATGGAATGGAATCTAGCATATCGGAAGACTATGGCCACGGGGGCAGCATTCGCCAGGTCGACAACTCGCAGCGCCATCAAATCGCTCAAAACTACGACTATGGAATGCAATCTACTGGATATTTACAGCCCGTCGACTCGTACGGAGGCCATTCGGCGATTGACACCGGGTACGACTACTTCGACGGCACGGGCATTGCTGCAGACACGAATGATGATTCTCACGACGACCATTTTTTGAACGTGCCTCCTGGCGGGGGCAGTGGGCAGAACCAGCGCAAGAGTAAAGGCATAAGCGGGCTGTACTCTTCGATGAAAACGAAACTGGGCATGAAGCCGGAATACACAGAGATGGACCTCCCGTTGACGGAACGAGGAAGGGATGTGAAGGAGCTGCCTGCCGGTGGGTCCAGATACGAAGGTAATGACAATGATGACGACAGCAACGACAAGACCGAATTTGACATTCGACGATTATGGAATAAAATTAGACGCAAGAAGGAAGTGGACCCCAAGACTCTTGGTCCTCGAATCATTGAAATCAACCAGCCCGGCGCGCATGTTGGGTTCAAGGACAATCATATCAGTACGACAAAGTACAATGTCGCCACGTTTGTACCCAAGTTCTTGTTTGAACAATTCTCCAAATACGCAAACCTGTTTTTCCTGTGTACAGCAGCTATCCAGCAGGTACCCAATGTGTCGCCTACTAACCGATGGACCACAATCGGTACATTGGCCGTGGTGCTATTGGTGTCTGCTGTGAAAGAACTCTCAGAAGATATCAAGCGATCCAATGCCGATAAGGAGCTGAACAACTCGGAGACAGAAGTTCTCACGCCCAACGGCGAGTTTGAAAAACGACGATGGATCAAGGTCCAGGTCGGAGATGTGATTCGAGTCAATAGCGAAGAGCCGTTCCCTGCAGATCTCGTGTTACTTGCATCCTCAGAACCAGAAGGTCTGTGCTATATCGAAACCGCAAACCTCGATGGTGAAACCAACTTGAAGATCAAACAGGCTAGTGGGGAAACGTCGTATCTTGTCAACCCACACGAATTGAGCAGGATGCAGGGTAGAATTCTTTCCGAACAGCCCAACTCCAGTTTGTACACATATGAAGCTACCTTGGAAATGAAAGGTAAGAAGTTGCCGCTCGCACCAGACCAGCTGTTGCTGCGAGGTGCCACGTTGCGAAACACTCCATGGGTCCATGGTGTTGTGGTGTTCACGGGCCACGAGACTAAGCTTATGAGAAACGCAACGGCTGCGCCTATCAAGCGTACCGCCGTGGAGCACATGCTCAATCTTCAGATCATTTTCCTGTTCTCCATTCTCATCATTCTCTCGATTGTTTCAAGTTTGGGTAATGTCATCAAGACCAAAGTTGCTAGTAATAGCTTGTGGTACTTGCTTCTTGAAGGCACGTCGCTCGTCAAGCTGTTCTTCCTCGATATTTTGACTTATTGGATTTTGTTCTCGAATTTGGTTCCCATCAGGTATGTTTTTGAAAAAAAAAAAGGATGAATGCTAATCAAGTAGTTTGTTTGTCACTGTTGAAGTGATCAAGTTTTACCAGGCGCATCTCATCTCATCGGATCTCGACATGTACTATAAGGAAACAGACACGCCTGCGGTGTGTCGAACTTCGAGTTTGGTTGAAGAATTAGGACAGATTGAGTACATCTTCTCAGACAAGACCGGTACATTGACACGGAATATCATGGAGTTCAAGAGCTGTTCCATTGCGGGCAAGTGTTACGCGAGCGAGATCCCTGAAGATCGAAAGGTGGCTATCATCGATGGCCAGGAGGTTGGATACCACAGCTTTGACGTTCTTCGCGAAGACATGGATGCTGACCAGACCGGCCAGGTGATTCAAGAGTTTTTCACCCTTTTGGCGTCGTGCCATACCGTCATTCCCGAGATGGGCAAGCATGGCAAGATCAAGTACCAGGCTGCTTCCCCCGATGAAGGCGCACTGGTCGAAGGTGCTGCTCGGCTTGGATTCCGGTTCGTCATTCGACGACCCAAGAACATTACTGTTGATATCCGGGGACAATCTTTTGAATACGAATTGCTGAATATCTGCGAGTTCAACTCGACTCGAAAGCGAATGTCTGCCATTTTCCGATGCCCAGACGGCAGGATCCGGTTGTACTGTAAAGGTGCCGATACGGTCATTCTCGAGCGCCTTGCCGAGGACAATCCGTTTGTGCAACCAACAATGTCGCATCTTGAGGACTTTGCCGGCGAGGGTTTGCGAACGCTGTGTCTTGCAATGCGGGTAGTGCCAGATGAAGAATACGCCCAATGGTCGCAAGTGTTTGAAGCGGCCGCTACGACAATGACCAATCGAAGCGAAGAGCTCGACAATGCTGCCGAGTTGATTGAACGAGACTTGTTTCTGCTCGGTGCGACTGCTATTGAGGACAAGCTCCAAGAGGGCGTTCCAGAGACTATCCACACATTGCAAGATGCCGGTATCAAGATTTGGGTGCTGACTGGAGATCGACAAGAGACTGCCATCAACATTGGCATGTCTTGTAAACTGCTCAGTGAGGATATGAACCTGTTGATTGTCAATGAGGACAATTTCGAGGATACTCGCGATAACATCCGCAACAAGCTGCAGGCGATCCAGGGCAACCAGGTGTCGCAAGTCGAGATTGAAACTCTTGCATTGGTTATTGATGGTAAATCCTTAGGGTTTGCATTGGACAAGAAGATTGAAAAGGAGTTTTTGAACCTGGCAGTCATGTGCAAGGCAGTCATTTGCTGCCGAGTCTCACCATTGCAAAAAGCATTGGTGGTCAAGCTCGTCAAGCGAAACTTGAAATCGCTGCTACTGGCTATCGGCGACGGTGCCAACGATGTGTCTATGATTCAGGCTGCTCATGTTGGTGTTGGTATTAGCGGTATGGAAGGTATGCAGGCGGCGCGAAGTGCCGATGTGTCTATTGGCCAGTTCCGATTCTTGCGAAAACTGTTGCTTGTCCACGGTGCATGGTCGTACCAACGACTGAGTCGAGCCATTCTCTACTCCTTCTACAAGAACGTTGCACTGTACATGACCCAGTTCTGGTACGTATTCGTCAATGGGTTTTCCGGACAGTCGATCTACGAGTCGTGGACCATCACGTTCTACAATGTGTTTTTCACCGTTCTTCCGCCGTTTGTGCTAGGTGTGTTTGATCAGTTCATTTCTGCGCGGCTGCTGGACCGGTACCCGCAGCTCTACCAACTTGGACAAAAGGGCACCTTCTTCAACGTCAAGCATTTCTGGGAATGGATCATCAACGGCTTCTACCACTCGATCATCTTGTACATTGGTGCTACGTATACTTACCGATGGGGCAACGCTCTAAGCGACGGGCTCGTGGCTGATCACTGGACTTGGGGCACCGCTCTATACACTGCTTGTGTTCTCACCACCCTAGGCAAGGCTGCTCTCATCACCTCCATGTGGAACAAGTACACGGTGATTGCCATCCCTGGTTCGTTTTTGCTGTGGCTCGGTTTCCTCCCTGCGTACGCTACGATCGCACCCATGATCAACGTGTCGACCGAGTACCGTGGTATTCTGCCGCACGTTTACGGCTCGCTGACGTTCTGGGCCATGGTACTGGTGCTTCCGTGCATGTGCCTTGTGCGAGATGTCGCCTGGAAGTACTACAAGCGAATGTACAGGCCCGAGACGTACCACCACGTGCAGGAGATCCAGAAGTACAACATTGCCGACTACCGGCCGCGGATGGAGCAGTTCCAGAAGGCGATTCGCAAGGTGCGGCAAGTGCAGCGGATGCGGAAGCAGCGTGGATTCGCCTTCTCGCAGGCAGACGACGGCGGAGCTGCTGCGCGGGTCATTCGTGCGTACGATACTACTCAGCAACGTGGCCAGTACGGTGAGATGAAGAGCTCGAACCAGATGCAGGATGAATCGATGCGCAATCCGTTTTAGTTTTAAAAAAATGTATTAATTTGTATTTCTCCAGTTTATAGCATTGAAATATTTCAGAAACCTTAGCGTACTTGTATATTCAAAGTTAAAAGATGGCGATGGCGTTTGGAGTGGAAGAGACGCCACCAGGCACGTTCAATGGGATAGCAGAGAAGAAGAAGCTGTGTCTGTTCTGCTTCTTGCAAATCTCGGCAACGTCGTCCAAGTAGAAGAGCTCCCCGATCGGAACACCCCATCCAGCGAGCAAGTACATGTGCAAGTCGATATCCGGGTGACTGCCACACATTTGCTCAAACGCAATGGCATCGCCGACAACGGCAGTGAAGTGGTTGTCCCACAAGAACTCGAGCAACTCCGGGCTCGGCTCCAAGCCCGTGAACGACGGTGGCCACGCCTTGGCGACTTTCTCCTTCTCCTCCGCATTGAGTTGGAGCCATCGGTCAATGAACCCGGTTCGCAGGATGAAAATGTCGCCAGGCTGGAACTCAATCTTCTCGGCATCAATGCACTCCTTCAGATCGGCGAACGAGATGCTGGAGCCAAACACTGGGTCGTACTGCTTGCCGTGCTTCTGGGCGTAGCTGTAGTAGTCCACCAACACACCTCGCCCGACAATGCCCTTCTTGGCCCAGAACTGGACGCCGATTCGGGTGCTGCCAGGCTCCAGAATCTCCGACGCCTTGGTGCCGCCGTAGAACTCGACTGTGCCGTCGACGCCGAGCTCTTTGGCGGCAGCCACGGCCTTCCCGTACCGATTAGCAGGATCCAAAGTCAAAGCATGGTGTCGGAACCCGTCCCATTGAGAGATGCTCTGCGCGTTGAACGCCAAAGTGTCGTCAAAGGCGAGTGGCTCGAAGCACCATTGGATCTTGTGCTCTGGAGGCGGCCGGTTGAACGTCGACAAATCAGGTAAGTTGAACTCCCACGACAGTCCAGATCGCTCGCCAGTGCGGATTTCAGAAGCAGCAGCTTTGGCAACAAGGTCCGAGGTGAGCAAGTTGAGCTTGCCCAGTCCTTCCTCGTATGATCCGGCGGGGCCCCATTCCCAGTATCGTCGCTTGTCCTTGAGGTCCTTGAATTTCGGTAAATCTGAAAATGTCTTCATCTTTGATGATTTTAATTCACAGAGAGGATTGTGTCCTCTTTTTATACAGTGTGGAGGTGCTCATCAGTATAACAGGGTGTGAGGCCAGTGGCAATGAGTTCAATTTGTCATACCTACAACAACTCTTCTTTAGTGAGTCAAACCCCGTGTACTTGTTCTACTGATTTATAATCCTTGAAACTCTACTTTGTTCCTTGGTATATTTCTTTGAAAAAATGGGCCTGAATTCGTTGTGTGTAAAACTGTAGGTGCACGGCTTACATGGTGCTACTTCCCCCCCCCCCACCCCCGCGGAGAATGCGCAGGGCTCACAACCTGACGGCGCAAGGGGAATGCGCCCAGGCTCACAACTGAATGCCCGAGGAAATTGCGTGGGGCAATGGCCTTTGGGGGGCTGGGCGCCCGCAGTCCCGCGGGGGTCGACAACCAAACCCTTTAGGATTCATGATCACATTAACAAGACATTAAATGAGAGAATTTTAAAGAGAACTTTTTAATACATAAATTTCTACAACTATACACTTTCCGCAATAAAGTCCTCGTGCTGGAACCGCTTGGTGCCACCGGCGCCAGCGTAGTCTCCCGCGATCTGGCCATTGCCCTTGAGCAAGTACTGGTAACACATTAGACCCTCCAAGCCAACGGGGCCTCTAGCATGGATCTTGTTCGTCGAAACACCGACCTCTGTGCCGAATCCGTATCTGAACCCGTCTGCGAATCGCGTCGAGGCGTTCCAATACACACCGGCCGAGTCAATGCCCTTGAGGAACTTGGCGGCCACCTGGGCGTTCTCGGTGATGATTGATTCAGTGTGGTGCGACCCGTGCACGTTGATATGAGCCATGGCTTCTTCGACGCCCTTGACGGCACGCACAGCTATCGTTAGTGACAAGAACTCGGTATCAAAGTCCTGTTCCGTGGCCTCCTCGATCTGCGTGAGCTCTGGAGCTGCGTTCCGAACAGCAGGCAAAATGTCTGGATGGATCTTGGCAGTCACCCCGGCAGCACCAAGACTCTTGAGCACCGTGACGAGTTTCGTGGTCACCACAGACTCATGCACCAATAGCGTCTCAACAGCATTGCAGCCAGCCGGGTAGTTGGACTTTGCGTCAGTGACTATCCGTGCCGCCATGTCGGCATCAGCGTCTTCGTGGACATAAATTGCACACAGGCCGTCGGCATGGCCCATGACAGGGATTCGTGTGCTGTTCTTGATGTTCTTGACCAGAGCATTGGATCCTCGTGGGATGACCAAGTCAATGTACTTGTCCTGCTGGAGCAAGTCTCCGACCTGCTCTCGAGTGTTGACCAGTTGCAGCGCCTCGGCTGGAACCTGGGTCTTTGGAAGCACCCGCTTGATGGTCTCGCTCATGGCGGTGAAAGTGTGCAATGACTCCTTGCCGCCCTTGAGAATGGCAGCGTTGCCGGACTTGATGGCCAACGCACTGATATTGGCAATGACCTCCGGCCGGGCCTCGAAAATCACAAGCAGTACGCCGACTGGGCTTGTCACACGGTACAAGTCCAGACCCTCGTCCAAATGCCGGGCCATGGTGATTTTGCCAACTGGATCCTCCAAAGCGGCCACATCCAGGATTCCTTGCAGCATCGAGTCGTACTTGTCGCCCTTTGCCAAATCCAATCGTTTTACCAGCGAGTCCGAGTAGTTTCCTTCCTCGGCAAGCTTCATATCAAGCTTGTTCGCTTCCAGAATCTCATCCTTTGCGTCCCGCAGAGCGTCGTGGATCACTTTGAGGGCTGCTGTTCGCTCGTCATTGGACTTGGTCTTGAGAATGGTCGCAGCGTAGTGTGCTTGCTTAGCAATTTCTTCTGCCATGGTGTGTGAAATAGTGATAGTGGGGGGTTAGTATATCTGTAAGGGATTTTTTGAAAGTCTCGATGGTTGGAATCGGGTGGCTTGTCCTTATATAACTGGACCACTTTTTTTTTGCCAGCGGGTTTGCTTGTGGAATGACGTAGAGCGCACTGTATAATGACAGAGTATAATGACCAAAAGTGCTGGCTGCGTGTGCGGCGGCGGCGCGGCGGTTGCCATGGCAATTACAGCCCAGCAGTTCCCAATGCCCTTGACCAGCTTCTCAGACATTTGAGTGTGTGCTCCACGCTAAACCACACAGCATATAATCAGAGGCATGGTGACGAAGCAGGAGGTGCTGGAGCTGGTGGGCTCCACAACGTCTGCCAATGCCATCAAGTTGAAGCTGGTGCCGGCACTACAGAAATACTTTGATGGGAAGAATGTCGAAACAGATGGGGATCTGCTGGAGGATGTGTCGTCAGAGAACACCATAGTGTGGACCTACGGATTGTGAGTATCAAGGCATGTTAGCTGTTCTAATTATTAGGGTACGACGGATCCAGATTCGAGGTGGTACGGAGCTGGATGTAGACCAGTTGAATCTGTTCATAAAGTATTTTGAAAACTTGGACTCGAAACAAGTGAGGGTGATCCCCAAGCAGTGTATGGTGATTGGTGTGGCAATACGGAAGCTAACACTAGTAGTCAAAGAATGTTACTCGATGATATTGGGTCAATTCAAATCGAATCACTATGGAGTCGTAAGAGCACATATGCTGGTCAAAGCAGCCGAACGATTGGATCAAGGCATGAGCGACCCCCAGCTGACGACGGTACACGCCCATGCGGTGGAAATGTGCTACTACGCAAACTGCAGCCTGATTGTTCGCCCGCTGCTTAAAAGAGACTACTACAAGATTGATCGCAACTACGAGTCTGCAAAATCGGAGGTATTGCGGTTCTTTTATTTCGCCGCATTGCTGCTGATCAAAGAAGAAGAATACGCACGGGCTCGAGACTACTTGACTATTGTCAGTACAGCCACGGTACAGCTCCCGTTCAAGAAGGATGCACATTACAAATGCCAGCTCGTATCATTACTGGTGAATGGCCAATTCAAGGATACCCCGTTCCGACAAGCCGAACAAGCCACGCCGGCGGAGGTTTCGCACAAGGAGGCACTGTTTTATTCAATGTTTGCCAACAACGTTGTGCGTGACAGGTCCAACGACGAGCTGCTCGCCGGCGCGCCGGCCCATTTGAAAGAAAACGGCGATTACCAGCTGATGCAGCTGTGTGTGGAGCGTAAGCGTGAGCTGACATTGGCAAAGCAGCAAAATGCCTTTGCGTCGCTACGAATGAAAGATCTACCTTCGAGCATTGCCCGCAACAACGAAGAAGAGGCGGAAAAGTTTGTGACGCATTTGCTCATGAGAGGCAAAGTGGACGGGTTCCTCACGCATACTGCGACAGATACCATTTTGGAGTTCCCGCCGACGCAGAGCCAGCCGGCCGAGTACGTGGCTCACCTGGAAGAGCTGATCGAGCAAGTAGCAGAGGTATCGCAACGATTGGATACGACAGGCAGACACATGATTACGAAACCCAGCTTCTCAAGAGGATTGAAAGCTATTGCTCGTGGCGGGAAGGAGAAACAGAGAGGTGGCGGCGGTACTTATCATGACTCGATGGAAGGTGGCATGGGCATCAAGCGGTCGTCGCTCCATGGTGGACGGGGTCAGCGGCGACGCATGTATGAAATGCCGTCTCGAGACGATAGCATGCAGATGGGAGCCGACTCGAGTGATGAGGAGATGATCAGTTCTTAATAAAAAAAAATAAATAATGCCCTATATACAACGAATTTTCTTTGCATAATCACCACCAACTTTTAATTCTTTTCGTTAAACTCTTCTGCGGGAAGCCCAAGGTTCTTCCATTCGTCCTTATCCATCAAACCACTATTCCATGTTAGCGCCAAATCCAGTAAAAAGGGCATACTTGTCCATGCGGCATTTGAGGTAGCTCCTCGCAACGAGCCGGCATCCGTGTGCGTTCTGTCCCTGGGAGAACTTGAGGCACTGGATATAATCCTGCATGAGCTTCGAGCACTCATGGTCGTGATCCAGCGGGAACGAGCCTCGTTGCGGCGGCGTGGGCCGCCATGACGAGTTCTGGGCTCCCGGTGCCGATGCTGCTGACGACATGTTGTGTGAGTGTTGAAAATGACAAAAATGTCGCTGCTCGATATTGGGATTTGAGGAGTTTCGGGTAAGTGGGATGCGTTCAATTACTAAAAAAGAATTGATGGTGGTATGACTATTGGAAATTGTCTATAGTACTTAAAATCGCTGCAATTGCAGCTGATTGGGTATTGGAGCTTGATAGCGATGGACGATCTTTCGCCGCACCGTCGGCGGCGTACAACATGAGATGGCAGAAAAAAAATAAATAAGAATGCTTTACATAGAAAAGCAGTCATATGATAAATAAGTTAAGGGGTTCGTTCCTCCGTCAAGTTTTTCGTACCCACTATACACCCTGTTGCAGGGGATGATGGGCTGTATGGTTGAGATGGTGGTGCGCACCACCAGCCGATTGGCCATTCTGTTTCCGCTCGCTAGCGAGTTGATTCTCAAGCAACGAAACACGGCCTTCGGCAACGTACAATCGCTCTTCCATGACCCGCACCCGTGCCTCAAGCATCCTTACAGTGCTCCAGGCACTTTCGTCTACCTGCGGCGACTGATTTGCAGAACCATTGTTGCCATTATGCTGTTGTGGCTGAGAGTGGGGGTTGACCTGAGATACATTCTTTTGAGGCACCAGCACCGGCGGAAGTTGGTCTTGAGGTGATACAACGCTCTGCCGTCGCTGCTGCTGCAATTGTGATGATTGCGGTGGAGGAGGAGGTGGTGGTGCCGGTTGGCCCGGAGTAGGATAGTAGTAGTACTTTGCAGTCGAAGCAGCGGGCTGCATGGGCTTGGGAACTGGAGGATATATATTCTGATTGAAGTTTGCTGGCACGGGAAGTACAGGTCCCTGCTGCTGCGGCTGTTTTGGTTGTTGTTGTTGCTGTTGCTGAGGCGGCGGTAGAATTGAAGCTGCTGGTGGTGGTGGTGGTGGCGGCGGAGGTGGAACTGTCGCTTGAACAGTGTGTCTGCTATCGAAGAATGACGGCCCAATTAATGATGGCCGCAATGCCTGTAATTCGCCATGAGATCTCAATGGCAATGGCAATGCTAACCGACCGCCACTGACCATTCTTGCGTCGCCATTGCTAGCACTACACGGACCCGAGCCCTTGACATGGCGCACCAGAGCGTCGGCTCGTGCAAACCCTCGACCACAGCGATCACATACATGTGGCCGCTCGCCAGTGTGCAATTTGCCATGCCGTTTCAAATCATGTAGTCGTCGGAATTTGGCGTCGCACACATCGCACCTGAACGGCTTCTCGTGCGAATGGGTCAGCAAGTGGCTCTTGAGATTGTGTTGTCGAGTATACGTCTGGAAGCAATGCTGGCACTCATATAAACCCTCTGAGTTTTTTCGTTTGGACGGATCCGTCTCCGAGGCTCCGCTGCTGGCACTGCCGTTACTGCCTCTGCTATGTGATCTTGACCGTCGTGGATGTTTAGACGGGTTCTCTTCATCATCGCGTCCGCGCGACAAGGAGTCGTCGTCTAGTTCTTTGCGTTTTCTTGAATCATCTTGGTCGTCTTTCACCGGTGGCGCCGCCATGGACGTTGCTGCTGTAGGCTTTGGGTCTGATGGTACGCTGCCTCCGGTGCCTCTTGTGTCCACCACAGCTTCGTGGATTACGGGCCGCGAATCAGATACCATTGAGCAGCTTTCTCGTGTCGTATTATTCGTTACTGGCAATAGATTTTTTTCAATTCAAACTGGTCGATGTATGTCGTCGAAATTAAGATTTGGGATTGGCTGATGATTTCCTGTGTTTAAGCCATGACACCGGCAGGTCTTACAAAGCAGCTAAAAGAAAGAGAAGGAATGTCAGGATGCTAGAAGAGGAAGGGAAATATATCAAGAACACCCTGATTCCCTGCAGATTCCGCAACGCAAAATAAAAAATGTTTGGATAGAAAAGGGAAATTTGGCGGGTTCCAAAGCAAATCTCACAAGCCACCCGGGTGGCTGCTGCCTGAGGCTTGACTTCCCTAATTCGTGAGGCGAATTACGTGCTTGAGTGAGGCTTGCACCATCGCACGTGACTTGTTCGCACCCAAAAACTCTCCGTGGCGGCGCGTGAGCCGCATCTGCACCCTGTCCGATGGGAGTCTCGCGCCATCGACGCCAACACTGGCCTCATCTGTATGGATGTCATCCAAACGCTGGAAAATGACGACTTTTGTGAGAATGCACAGTGTTGAAAGCTGGGATATGTGCCACCTCCCTGATCTTCTTGCAGCCAATGGCGTTGTCGCACCCGCCACACCATGAGACAAGCCCCCGGGGCCCCTGGCTGAGGAGGCTCCTCCAAGCCTACCGAGTCTACGAAAACGCTAAATACCGCTTTTATACCGCTTTCGTCGATACCATGGATTTGAAATCTCCTAGTATCGCAGTATATCTGTATATGTATGTGATGTTCCCGATTCGGAGTCCACGGACGTTAAAAAGGATAATGGCGTGATCAGCTATCGGCCGCACGTTCATAGTAATATTCCTGGGAAGGTATTTACCTGCTTTACGTAGCATTTCTCTGTCAATGCCCCAAAAGGTCTGAAGTACGTTTGATATTACATATTCTCAAAGATATGGCGACACTCTGTGGGTCAATTGGCTGATTTTGACTATACAATAAAGTTGGCCACGCGCGAGCTCACAAGCCACAATGCCACCGGCACATGCACCAGCCACATCTACCAGTAGCACCGCTTTGAGACGGGTGTGCGGCTGGGGATATGAACGGGATTGATTTTTCATTTCGAGTAATGCCGAATTGAGCGCTGAGGGGGTTCAATTTAGAATGGAGAGATTAGTATTATCTCACAAAGCTATTCTAAGCTAACAAATCTAGATTTTGTATGTGCTATTGCGTCTCTAAACAGAAAATACGAGTAAGTGTTGTGCAACTTCTGCAAGAGCTTGGACTGCTTTGCTTCACTTGATGTTGGATCGCACACCAAGCATTCTAGACTGAGGCGGAACTGTATCTCACCCCGAGGAGTACTTTGATCCAATCGTTTCGCCGAAAATCGATGGCAACCAGCAAACTTGCCTTGGCTATTGCCAAACACTACATCGGCCGTGCTTCCAGTCGGTGTGCTATCCGATAGTTGAACGTCGGCAATTTGGAATGTACCCCATAGGATGCTTGAAACAGGCGGTAGCTGATTATCGGAAAGTTGCTTGGACCTCCATATCAATTTCTGATCTGGTGTTGGAGTTAATTCTATGGTATCGTTAGTGACTTTTTCGTCTTCCATTCTACTCACTGTCGTAGGATACCTTCAATGGACTGAAACAAGACAGAGCCAGTTTTTCTGGCAAAAACACTGGCCCTGAGAAAAACCCAGTCACGAACGAAGATAATAGGTCCTTCTCCGACGGCGCATTCTCATTGGGCACGGTCAAGATGATCGAGTGGCAATCTCCCTTGCTAACGTGGCCCCGTGGATTAACCAAGTCTCGAACAGTAGTTGATTGCTTCAACGGCTCGGACACTATCTGCATTGATTGGATACGTTCTGGGTCTGTCTGGCGAAGTCGACTGCGCACTGCCAAGTAGTACTCGATATTGACGCCTGCGACAAGTAGGGCCATACCCAAAGCGACCCGTTTCGGTGTAAGAGTCTGTGTTATTCTTCTGATACTGGACATAGTGAATTGATGATGATTGAATTTCGAGTGACTTGATGATGATTGAATTTCGACAACAAGGATTCATGGTCTCTTTAAATACTACTGTCGTCGTGCCATCTGTCACCGGTGACACACGGTCGTTTGGTCCAAGAATCTCCGTCTCCGGTCAGCCGTGCCGTCCGACATTTCCCGTGGGAGTCGAAATGCCGGTATGGCTCACTCTTCAATCAAATTCCAATTGCCTGGAGATATGCACACAAACTAACTAGGAAATATGGTATCTGAATGCAAAACCGAATTCCCAAAATTTAAGGCGTTCGACCATCATAATTCGCCAAGGTGCCACATCCCTGAATGTCATGGTGCGGCTGGGAACGCCACAACAACACCTCCGGATTACAGTGTAATGTATCTAGGACGGGGGGCCCCACACACTATCACTTGATCAGAATAAATAGATTCATCTTCTAGAATGTCGTATATATAATATAGTCTTGTATGATGCAAATGAGGTAATAGGTGAAATGCACAGGATGGGGGTAAGCGGTATTTAACAATAATAATAAAAAAAAGGGAACAAACGGAACAGGGTGTACTTTATTGCGGCGCCTGCTGCTGTTGTGGACGATGAGCCCCATTCTGCAACTGCTGCTGTCGTTGTTGCGATTGGAATTGCTGTTGTTGTTGTTGCTGCTGCTGCTGCTGTTGTTGAAGCTTCTGCTGTTGTAGTGCGTACTGCTGTTTCTGCAACTGCTGATGGCGAAGAGTCTGAAAGTACCGCAACGACGGCGGCGGGATGAAATGCAGAGTTTCCGGATGATCCGGCACAAACGCATTGGCTCGACCAAATAGTCCACCAATGCCTCCAGTAGCGGGAGCTCCTCGAGGTTGTAGTGCCGCCGCAAACATTTCTCGCATTCGAATAAACTGGTGCTTGACACGAGTGGAAAGAACCACCTTCTTCTCCAGCGGCGCCACAGTGGCAGCAGCACGACGAACTCCCTCCATAACCTGTGCGACTTCCTCGTCGGGGTTGATAGGCATGGCGCCGGCCAGAGCCTCATTGTCGTCGGCCAGCTGTTGTGCAGCCGCACTGCTGGCCAGCTTGACGAGGTTCTTCCTCTGGTACTGGCTCAGCAACACATCGTACGCTGCAGATCTGCCTTGAACGGCCCTTTTAGCTCCCATAGAATGTGTTTTACACGTAAGAGATCTAGCACATAGTTGCCCATTGTCCAGCGGTACACCGCATTGTCTCTCCACGTCGACTGGTTTGACAACTTTGGCTGTCACTTTGGGCTTTTCCTTCTTCGCCTTTTTGGCCCTCGGCGCCGGAGATCCTCCATTGGGCGTTGCCAGTTGATCCGGCGTATCGGCACCGTTTGCAACTTTCCTCTTCTTGTACTGCTTTTTCGTCTTGTTCGGTGTAGTGACTGTGGCATCCGAAAGTGCTTCGCCATCGTCCTGGTCCCCAGATTTACGCTTTTTGGAGTCCGGCCCCGCCGCAGACACGCCATTCGACACACCATTCTCCTCGGTAGAATCGTTTTCCATCAAATGGGGAGCTTTTGGGCATGCTGTGTCGACGTGGTGCTGTAAAACCGCGGTGAGGCATGGCCGCTGGCAGTAGCTGCACAGCATGAAATCAAGGTCCGAGCTCAGCGGGTTGCGGCTCGACAGATTGCTCATATCCCATTTTGACAACACTGGCTTGGCGCTGGACACTCTAGGTTTGCTGCTGCTGTTACTGTTGTTGTGTTTGCCGCCTCTGGTCGGGGTTGTGGTTGTGGACGACGACGACGCCGTCGCCCCGTCCTCGGACAATCGAGATGCATACTGCCTCCAAGTCTCACCGTCGTGCCCTCCACTAGACGACTTGTTGGGCGTTTTCCTGCCGCGTGTACCCTGGGTCTTGATCTTGAGCACAATCTTCTGCTCAGGATTGCTGAAGACCTTGCGGATCAGCGCTGCGTCGTCCATTATCTGTTGAAGGCGGCGTGGGCCTTTCGTTAATGTGTAGCAGAAGGAGAGATTTTGTCTCTGTGATGTCAGGCTGCGCCAGACTCAGCTTTACGCGCGAGACCCCACCCGTGCCTGCGGGCGTGCGTACGACGAGGGGCCGCCGGACTTTTTTCCATTTTACACTTGACGCATCACGAGAGGATAAGGAAATCTAGGTTATTCTGATAGAGACTATATTTTTAGATTGGAAATTTCGACGGCAAAAGCCTGTATGCACCGGTATTATTAGATTCTGGAGGTTTTTTGTCATTCGTACCGGGTACAGTAAAACGAACTTCCTCAGCCGCGTGCGGCGCGGAGGTAAATCAAAGACATTTATATCTATTATATCACATTAAAAAATCATCTACTCTTCTTTCTTCTTGAATACCTGTGCAAGAATGTTCCTGAAAAAGAATGAGAAGAAAATAGTCATCATCAGACCCTTCAATACGCTGAAGAAGTTCATCAAGAAGAACGCCTCCTGTCGCTTCACATGCTGCGACTGCTCAGCAACGTCCTGGAACTTCTTGGCCATCTTCTCGGCAGAAAACTCCTTCTGCACTCGCTCCTTGCCTGCCTGTGCCATGGCCACCGTGTCCACACTTCGGCCCTCGAGCACTCTTGAAATGACCTTGGCCCACTCTTCCTTATCCTGCGCTCGGTTCCAGCCCGTGCCCACAACTCCCTTCTTGGCAAGCGGAAGGGTACTATCAACAACCGTCTCCAATGGTCCACCGGAGTCTGCAGCTAGCACTGGAACACCTAGGCGCATGGCCTCAAGTGGCACAATGCCAAAATGTTCATTTGCTGGAGTGTAGAGCAGGAGCTTGGAGTGCAACAAGATTGTGTTCTTAATGTCGGTCGACACTGATGGCAAAAACAGCACTTTAGTGCCCTTTGGGAATGTGAACTCGTCACCTGGGAATACGGTATGATGTTTGAGTGTGTTTTCGTCACATAGATCTTGGAGCTCCTTGAGGTACTCGACATTTTCAGTGACTCTTAGATCATACCCACCGGCCACCACCAAAAGTGCCTTGGAGTACCGCTTGAACACTTTTGCAAACGACTCAACTGCAAGATCAATCTTCTTTGTTCGCTCAAATCGGTTGATGGAGAACAAAACGTCGAATCCTCGCAAAGCCTTTACCGCAGTCGCATCTTCAACGACTTCAATCGTAGTGTCCACACACGGGTACACCACCTCCGGTATTCGGCGCAGCTGCATAGTCTTGCGGAACACAGTCCGTGTGAATTTAGAATTGACTACCAAAACATCGGCAAAGTTAGTCGACCACCGCTCAAACCAGTCGAATGGCAGCCGGTAGGCTAGCTTGATGAATCCCTCCCGCTTCGCCAAGAGCTGATCTGGGAAATGGCCATAAAACACTATTCGTCCCTCTTCTCTCAGTCGCAAGAACGGTACACATGCACTGAGCTGATCGACAACATAAACATCGTAATGCTGCTTGGTCTTTGCCAAGTTCCATGTCAAATGTAGCTGTCGAAGAATAGCACACAGAATAGCAAACTTGCCAGCAATCTTGGCTGGGAATATGGTATTACCACTTACAACCACATCCAAAGTCCCGTCCTTCACTTCTTCAAAGCAATGCGTCTTGTCACAGTGCGAAGTGTATACCACGACTTCGTGACCCAGCTTCTGCAGCCCAACTGCCGCGTCGACCACTAACCTCTCGGCTCCACCTACATGTACGTGTTAGCTCTTGATTTTCTGTAGAACTCGAGGGACACTTACCAATACCGAGATCCGGATGGATGAATGCAATCTTCATATTTGTAAGTAAACTTTTGCAACAAAGTGTGAATGAAGAATTTGGGGGGAAACTGATAGACTTTAAACGGCACCTGTCCTGCTGCGCATGGGGAGGCTCAGAAACGAAGCGAACGGCGCCAGCTCACACACGCAATTCCACCGTGCGGCTGGCTCATCATCCCCTTATCATTAATTTTTCGTACTTAGCAACTACTTTGGGATTTTACGTTTGATCAAGTCTTTGAACAAGTCCATCATTCCGTAATAGTTTTCTGGGTTTTCAGAAACAAGCTGATGGCGGGTTTTGGTCTGTAAATTTTCGATTTTTGGCGGTGGTGGAGGAGCTTCGATATGGCGCTGGAATTTCAACGGCACGGCCTTGGCAGCCTCAACCCGCGCCAGCTGCAGCTCGTCCTCGAGCTCCAGATACCCGGTTCTCGCTGACCCAGGAGCCTGCAGGTTGTAGCTTCGTATGATATCGTTGACTCGTTTGACTTGTAGAGTATGGTACATGAGCTGCGACTCTTCCCACTCGTCATCTCGCTCGTGGGCGACTCGGTATGCGGCTCTCAGCCTTTCCTTTTTGCTCAGATTGCGCGTCGTTAGATCCAACACTGCTATTGCTCGTTCTATGCGGTGCGATTTGAGCCGCTGCCGAAGCTTGTCAATCTCTCCATGCATCTTTTTCTGCTGTTCGATCCATGGCGGCGTCGCGCCCTGTCGCTGGATCATTCTATTGAGAAAGTACTCCGTAGTATCAATATAAGGTGAAGTCGTGTGATGATCTTTGACCATCTTCTGCCCACGAGGCAGATTATCAAATTGTCCTCTCTTGATAGCGTCCTCAATATGTTGATTCGCAACAGACGTGATCGCCGCTATAGTGCCGCTCGCAGTGTTACTACCCGATGTCGCCATCATGAACCTTTCGCGGTACATATCGCCTATACTGGGCCCGGTATCTTGTTTATTGTTGATCTGGTAGTCGAGTGATTTATCTCGAGCTTTGGAAAGTCGCTGGCTGTTGCTCACTTTGGTGAATTTCGGTAGCTTGATTCCTTTGCTGTGAATCTTGTCCATCGCCATTCGCTTCGCCATGGCTTCCACGCTTTCCTCCCCTGTCCATGCTTCGCTCTGAGCAGTCTCTACTGCACTTTTAGGAGCAGCCTTGGGCGTGTGTAAAACGTTGAGTCCCTTTGTTGAGATCTGGCCTCCCGAATCAGCGCTCCGAATGCGTTGATACATCTCTTCGATCAGCTCATTCCCAGCTCGGCCGCCAGCGTTGGGGTCATCTGCAAGTGGAGCGGCGTCTTCTGCCAGTTGCTCAAGGCGGCGCTTCATATACGAATCATCCGAATACCACTGTCGTCGAGCTGCTCTGCACGGGTACCTCGCCACTGCCGCTCTAGGTCGCATTTGTTGTCGTCGAGTGGTGAAACTTCTTTATCGGAAATACCCCGTACCTGAGCCACCATGTTTATTTTGCCGCAACCATTTCGCGAGGATTGTGTGATGAGTATTGATGGAACATCTGTAATAATTCGGAGGGGGTTAGTGTCTAAATCCGGCTTTTAGAAATATGCGGATATCATAAGTTGTGCCGCGTTACTCGCGGCTCGCGCAAAGTCTCAGGCTGAGGCAGTAGGTGGTCGTAACTGGTTGCCAAAATGTACGAAGATATATCTTGCTACTTAGCTATTCGACTCCAAATATAACAGTGCAGACAAATGTGCCTTTGTTCTGCGGATACCATATTCAATTGGATGGTAAGTCCCAGATGCAGTGTGTATCAGACTTAGAATTGACGAGTGCAGCTTTCGCCAGACGTTGAATAAGAGTCCCCGGGATCATGTTTATGTATGATCCAAGTGACTTGAAAATGGCCAGCGCTTGCCTTTGGGAAAGTTACGTATCTGAATAACCGGGAAGTGCCGCCGCAGAGTAGCAGGAGATAGCATAGCTACCTGGAACACTGGTGTAAACAAAATGAGATTTGGAAATACGGACACAGGTTCATTGCTCAGTAATTTCTCGTCGATGTAACTTGGGCACCCTAGAAGCTCGCGATCGTTCTCGTCTTCGTAATATCTTTCGTCTGTTAACTGTGAGTTTAAGATCAGACTTTCCAAGCCCTGGCAATTTAAACCAATTTTCACCGTGCCATGGGGGCTGATTTTATGATGGAATTCGACGATAAGTGTTTTCAGATGCTTGCATCGCGCAGTGAAGTCAGAGATACACAAGTCATCGATACAAAGAGCTGGATCTCTCATAACTTCAGAGATGTCTGTAACAAGTTCAACGAGCTCTAGATTGGGGAACTTTCTGCCCAACGCACTGAAAGTATTTTTGGTAGGAGTTGAGCCTAAACCGCAAATAGTCAAGCTGGTGAGCCGTGTCATGTGACGAAGTATAGTCTTCAACAGTGGCTCGATGTCCCTATCCTTTAGGCACAAGGTGTCTAGTCTAGGCATGATCTGCAGCAGCTTTCGGAGATGAGCAGGTGATGTGTTAGTCTCGGTTTGTTCTAGACCTTTCAGATTCTTGAACGGTTCGTCAACACTAAGCCTCACTTTTTCTATGATTTGGATGTAGATTAGCCCTCCAAAATGCACGAGACGCTCGTTAGATGCTGCTGCTATAATAACTTTATAGTCAATGTTCCACACGCTAATATACAAGCTTTCAGCGTGACATGACGAGACAAACCGAGCTAAACCCGTGGAAGTGGCACCTTTAAGACGATCCAACACGATCCAAATCAATTTGGGGCATCTTTTTACAATCTCATCAAGAATACGATCATCTGCAAATGTACAGGTGAGTCTCAGCCTAGTCAATGAGGGCACCATGTATGAAGCCCAAAATAGACGGCAATGGATCCGGGTCCTT
Organism: Blastobotrys petasosporus; assembly: GCA_030580095.1. Taxonomy (NCBI): domain Eukaryota; kingdom Fungi; phylum Ascomycota; class Dipodascomycetes; order Dipodascales; family Trichomonascaceae; genus Blastobotrys; species Blastobotrys petasosporus. The sequence goes on along the minus strand of JAKTSG010000041.1, from coordinate 34,602 downwards.
GTCCCATCCAAGAACCACAACGAGAGTTCCTGCAACTTCGGAAACGTCAACACACGTTCATCTCCAGTGTATTCGCTCTCGCGAATGTGAAAACCGTGCTGGAGCACCTTGACCAGGTTTGCGTAGTACTGTGCTCTATCGCAGTCGTCCATATCTCTAAGCTTCCTCCATTCAACGCGAGTAGCCCATAATAGGCGAGACCCTTCTCTAAACCAGAGACTGTTGACGAGTAGACATTGGAACTTGGTCTCGCGGTCGGTATGCTCCAGAACGCATTGAAGGATCTCAGGGATAGCTAGCGCATCAGTTGGCTGCATTTAGAGTACCGTCGTTCTGGAATAATCCGTATAATATGGGGCACTGTTGTAACTCCTCCACCGGTTGAGTACTCTGTTTTTTAATGCTATAAAACTCTTTGATATCAAAGTCGTAATCCCTTAGTCGGGAGGTATCTGAGATTATCAAACGGACTTGAATGGCTGCGCCGTGTGGTAGATGATACTAATCGAATCGATTGACGAAGAGCAGTGGCAGATTATACAGAGCCCAAGTCAAAGCAAGGGATACTATCACTAACCTAGGTTGTGCAAAGCCTCGATACTTGGTGAATGTGTCGCAGTTTATAAGTGCAATTGGCATATGCCTCATATTCCCTGACGCATGCGCGCTCTAAGCCGCGCGACGCGCTAGTCGCGTTGGCGGAGTAAGCGGGATCAGCTTATAATTTCTTGAAAATATTTTCATTGGCTCGTTTCAATGGAGCAGCTTAGCAAGTTCGAAGAGATTTTGGTTCCAGAATAAGTTTCAACATAATCTTTTAGAAATCAATTCATACGTGTAATACAGCATCTAAGAACTTTTCACGCCTACCACATCAGATACAGGTCTTACGACTTCCCACTGGAGCCGTAAATATTGAAAGAAGCTACTAGTATTAGATCCAAATCCTTTGATCGCCATAAATCTGTTTAACACTCCATATCTTTTTGACCGGGGACGACCGTATAGCTGGAAGTGCGGCCCGTGCGGCGGGTTAGAATGAATGCAGATCAAAACTCCGGTAACCCCGCCGGTTATGTGTGTCCGGATCACTGCTATTAGGGAATACATCCCCAGGTGCATTGCTCGCGGCTCGCAAAGAGTCGAACTTTTCCAGGAGCCGAATGGCTAGGAACGGATAAGTTACCGCCTGTACCGCAAAAATAATTATATTGGAAGTGATAGGGACTAAAATTATAGTTATAGTCCCTAAAGTCGTAGTCGACTATCGGAAAATGCCAATCCAGAGTATCTATAGACAACTTTCCATGCTGCTCCAAAGGTTGGAACCAAAAGAGATTGGGAAAAGGAGCACCATCTCCAAATGATGAGGCGTGCTAGGCGTGAAGAATATTCGGCGCCGCAAAAAAGTTAATCACTGAAATCTACCTCTATGAGCGGGAAATGCCGAGCCAGTGTAGCTCTAGACAGCGCATAAAGCTCCACATGAGGTTCATATGAAGTGAGGCTAGGAAAAAGAGGCGTTGGCTCGTCTCTAAAATAGTCTTCACTGAGGTAAATAATGGCATTGCCTTCGGCTACTGGGCCCATTTCCAAGTCCTCCATCTCGCGGCAATTCAATCCTATTCTCGTCAAACCTGAGCAGCTTATATTGTGCTGGAAATTCAAATAAAGCTTGTTCAAATACTTACAGCGTTCAGTGAAGTCCGAAACGCACTTGTCGTTGACATCAGAAGCTTCAGTACTTCCATCCATTGCTATCTCTATGTTCCGCAGATTGGGGAACTTTTTGGCCAAAGAATTCATGGTATTTGCAGTCGGCGGTGTTCGATTGCCTGTAATCTCTACTAAAGTGAGTTGTTGCATGTTACCAATAATTGCCAGCAACATTTGATCCACCTGATCAACCCTATGCAGCGATATCTCCGAAAGTCGATGCATGGTCGCTAACAGCGTTTTAACTTCTGGAATGGAAATCTCATCGACATACGTAAATCTCTCTAGATTTTTGAACGGTTCATCGACATATAGGTTCACTTTCTGTAGAGTGAGCTTGTCGACACCCGGCATGCCGAAATCCACCAGATGTTCATTTGACGCAGCTCGTAGGAAGACCTCTGGACTGAAGCAATGTTCGAACCCATACAGAAGCGTGAGGGTGCCAGCACGGCATTTGGAAACAAATCTTTCTAACCCCGCCGATGTGACTTTTCGCGGGTTGTCAATCAAGACCTTAGTCAACTTGGGGCACTTGGATAGAAGGTCGTCGAGAAGTTCGTCCCCCACAACTCCGCCGTAGAGTTCGAACTCGGTTAGTGAAGGCACTAGGTAGGGTGCCCACAGATTTTTGACTAGCGGGATATTCTTATCAACATCTACCGACAGGGTTTGCAATTTGGGGAATTCTAGAATGCGTTTATCAGAGAAGTCGAACGCATAACCACAGACGAGGCCCGTTGTGAGGCTCGCATAGTATCGTGCTCTATCAACGTCTTCGATCGAGTTCAAAACCTCACTGTCAATGGCACAATCCCACAACACACGGGACGCCTCGCTGAACCAGAAATTGTTCACAGATAAGCAATTGAATAAACTAGCATGGTCGGCATGCTTCAGTACGGATTGAAGGATCTCGGGGATGGCGAGAGCTCGGCTCTGTGGCATGAGTGGCGAACATTGTCATGTCGTCTGCGCGCCTCGCGACGCATCTGAACACGGCATTCAGGACCCTCTCTTTGGTCCGCATCTTTGCTTCTTGATATCCAAAGTCAGATTTCTTCGACTTATCATGATTAATCTCCGAGGAATCCATGGTGTTAAATGACACCCTATAAACTCTGAGGCATCCCAGGCATGCCGCCTCGCTGCTTGCGGCGCTGTTACATGTAAAACAGTTTCAGCTAGGATCCAAGTATTTCACAAATCCCATAGCGCGTTTTGATGATGTTTGTCAGTAGTACTTCATGTAACCTCTTTATGCTTTATGCATTCTATTTAGAGACGGACTATTCAAAGGAATTTGTATAATGAGTGGCACGCGTACTATTAATGTTTCACTTACACAATGACTCGAATGGACTGTACTGTAGAATGCGCAATATCAATTGGTGCCTCGACCAGTGGGAAATGTCGTTGCCTTGTAGCATCAGACAGAGGACTGAGATCTGTTCGGTAAAAGCTAACTAAATGAGGAAATAGCGAGATCGATTTTTTCACTCATAGATTCCTCGTCGAGGAGATGATTGTCGCGTCCCTTGCTAGATAAACTCAATTCTTCCAGAATTCGGCAATTCAAACCAATTTGTATCACTCCTAAATGCGTTATTTTATGCCGAAATTATAGGACGAGCTTTTTCAGGTGCTTGCATGAGTTGGCGAGCTCGTAAATGCACGTTAGAGACTGAGTCAGGTTCTCGCTCAATGGAGGCGCCGATATGGAGGCGCCGCAGGTTGGGAAATTCCTTCCAACAGCGATCAAGATCGTTTTAGTAAGTCGTGTAAAGCCTCCGCATATAAATATATACGTGAGCCCCGCTGATTGCGGCTGGATCAAAATGATGCGTAGTCCAGGTAAGGCACCAACACGTGTATAAAATTAGCAGGCGTTCTACATCACAATCAACCGGAAAAATTTACAAACTCGGAACCTCTAGTACGCTTTCGTCCCCGGTGATCGGATTGTAAGGTAAAAAGTAAGCAAGGCTTGGTGAGTCTTGCGTAGCGCTGTGCTCTCTTTGGATCATTCATCGTGTACAAATATTGCGGGGAGAGGGACACGATCCCACACAATTGAGAGATTTTTTTTCCTTTGAACCAGTTCAAACTGAATCGATTGAATAAATATCTCGGTTTTGCAAGTTCCAATACACATTGGAGAAGCACAGGAGCAGTTCGTTCGGCCTCGTGCATTGCACATCACCGTGACCTTTCTATCTACACGATTTTGCATAACTCATTTCGGAATGCAAAAAGGGTATAGGATGCGTGTCAATCGTTGCCTGGTAGAATGAAATTTTTGTTCATGCAAAGCTTCTTACAAAACAAGGATGAATCCGTTACCAGCCGCATGGTCTAATCGTATGGCGTTCGACGCAGGATCTTCTGTATTTAATTCAAGAGTGAAACAGGCGACGCCTGCATATCATCGACTCTAGTTATTACAGTACCGGATGAAAACCCCCCACGCGCTACTGTTGTTGGAAGGGGCCCACCCTTCTGGACAAACCATGCGATGAGATCTAAGGCGACTACCAGCCCTATGGCGCGTCACAACACTGGAGAGAAACAGTACAGGACAATCCGATCAGATATGCAAAATACGAGGCCGGCTAAAAAGTCTCCTTTCTTGTGTTATTTCCCGGATTATCATATCATCCAGTTGGCGTGTTGGATCTGATTTTGCACCCCGGTGATCAAGATCGGGATTTGTTTGGCGGCGGCGGGACTAGTCGGCCGTTAGAGATCAAAGCAGATCTCCAGCGTGCTGGCATCTGTTTACATGATACGATTTTGGAAACTTTTTTGTCTGATTCATGAGGTATAAGTAGTGACAGATCTGTCGGCATTTGGTACTGCTCATCAAACATGCGTTTTGGTTCTGTTGCACTTTTGGCAGTGTCTGCCGCAGTAGCCTCTTGCGACCCACGGGTGATCTCGGTGCCGATTGTGCGACAAAAGGTGGCACCCCAGCAGCAGTCGTCGTTGTTGCAGTTGGACAATGTCGTGAATGAGCCGCTCATCAACAACGTGTTCAGCTATACTGCTGAGATCGAAGTGGGCACCCCGCCGCAGAAGGTGAGTGCTCAGATCGACACCGGTTCCTCTGACTTGTGGATCTATGCTTCTCCGGATAACATCACTGACGTGTATAACCCGAATATCTCGTCTACTTATGACTACTACGACAGCCATTTCTATATTTACTATTATTCCGGTAGCGAACGTGGCGACTGGATTAACGACACTGTCAGCATTGGCGGCGCAGTGATTCCGAACCAGCTTATGGGCAATGTCGCGAAAACCGGCACCTCTGGCTCCAAGACTGGTATTCTTGGCATTGGCCTCCAGAAGGAAGAATACGACGGGTTCATTTATAATAATGTGCCTGCCAGTCTCAAGGCTAACGGGGAGATCTGCGCCAACGCTTACTCGCTCTATTTGAACGATCTTGAAGCAAGCACTGGTACAATTCTATTTGGAGGCGTTGATCTCGAGAAATTCGATGGAGAGCTAGTCGAGGTGCCATTTGAGAGCACTTACAGGTTCACAGTCAATGCCACCGTCCCAGGCTACGGCGACCAGTTTGTGGGATGGCTTGATTCAGGAACTTCGTTGACTTATCTTCCTGGCGAGATTACAGACAGAATTGCAGCAAAGTATAATGCGACATATCTCAGTGAGCATGGCGGGTACTTTTTGGACGACATGCCGACCGAGGGCCTCGAGTTCCAGATTGGTGAAAATGCATTCATCACTGTGCCTCCATCTGAGCTGGCATTGTTGACGGCTGATTTGTACGGTTCAGGAGCAGCTTCGCAGAAGTACTATTTGAGTGTTTTCCCTAATAACCGTACAAGCGGGACGAACTTCTTGGGTGACTCCTTCCTTCGGTCTGCGTACGTGGTGTATGACCTGGACAACTTGCGATGCTTGATAGCACAGGCGTCGTACTCGACAGAATCGTTGATTATTCCAATTGAATTTTGATCTGTATGATTTAGAAACAGACTTTCATGTTATCTAGCTGAGCCATTTTTCCGTTTGTGTTGCGAGCCAATTGTCACAGAATGAAAGTTGTATCCACTTTGCCAAACATGACTACTGAGGATTTCTCCAACTATCTCTAATGCGTGTATTCCATAAAGGTAAAGGACCCACATCAGACTTCCAATGATCGGTAAGCTAGCAAGCAGGGTTTCGTACACTGACAACATTATCAGGGGTACACTGTTTAATCTTCCATCACATGAAGGCCTCCGAATTTTTTAAAAAAACAGTTGATAATCTTGTTACCGTTTTAGGGGAGAATGGATTCTGGTTTTTACGAAGATGGCGGCGCAGTGCGTAGTACATACCGCCGATTTGAGGACGTGATGCATCCACAAACCCAGTGGCTGGAGAAATTTTTAAACTGGAACAGCAACTAATATTTTTTAGTAATTTTTAATTAATGTTTTAGTGTGCTGTTTACCAGTCATCGTCAATTTGTCAGGTATGAAAACAGGTACGGACTACTGCACTGCTGCCCTGGGTCATTATCGATGTATAGAGAGGAAAACTCGCGGCGGAATTGCAAAACACAATTACAATTTTTTACATGCTTTTCTTTCAGTCTATTTACTTTATACAAGGCTTCCAAAACGGCCGAAGTGCCCATATCACAGCACCCCCTTATAAAAGAGACTGGCATTGGAAAACTCACCGTTGCATGGAGACAAGCAGACACAGCCCGAGGCAGAGTTGGTAAAAATACTGCAGGCTTGGAACAAGAAAAATATACTGCCTGGTTGAATTCTGAATTTCCTTAGACAACATGTGGGGAGGTGGCTTGACTTGTCTACCGTGGGAGGTGCATAGACAGGGCAAAGCTGCCCAACGCTTTCCGCATCCGCAGCTACTGTACTCGAAAACTACCTAAGTATTACTCTCTAATTACCCGGATACAATAAGTCCTAAGAATTTTGTCACCCTGGTGATTTTTTTTGGACCAAGCAATGTTTGCACTTCGCGTGGCGCAGCAATGCATGGCTGGGTGTCTTTCGTGTATAGAGGGCCCGTCGGCATTTTGCGTCGGATAAGTGCCACAGCTAAAACAGCTTATTGCTCGGATATGGATTATGAGTAATCATGCGAGAGACAAAGCTGGGCGAGAGAACTTAGAGGGAGACAGGGGTGATTCCGCAGTATGAGTGAAAGATTGAGAAGTATCGGGAATGTATCAAATTAAGCGAATTATAGAACTATAGGAATATACAGAGGGCGGCAATTAATCTAGAGGGGTCAAAGTAACAAGGGTCTGGAGTCTTCGGTTCAAGCGTAGCTGAGCTGAGGAGGACGGTTGCCGAGCTCGACACCATTGCCGTGCTCAATCTTGTCCACCACGTCCATATTATAGAGCAGACGCAAATTAGGAAGCAAGAAGCATGCCACAATAAGAACCTCGACGAGGCAGTCGACAATGTAGAACACCACAATGTTGTTGACGGTTTGGTTGGCCTTGGAGAAGGACTGCACAAGACGGTAGACCGCGACGACGATTGCCAAAAGATTGACAGCGATAGCCAGACCCTGGCCTGCAGCGCTCTGTACTCGCGATTGGACTGCTCGAGAACCATACGTCAATGCCAGCAGCACCGATAACACGGGGATTGCGACGGTGATCCCGTAGCCAATGTGTCGCATCAACTCGTACTTTGACGGATCAGTGTCGGTGCTGCTAGTTAGATTGACCGCTGCGATGATGACCAGCACAATTACTGCAATGACTGCCAGTCGAACAAGGTGAGTGAGTCGGAACAAGAGCGGGTTCATCTCAGTTTCGATCAATGAGGTGACAAGCGAAAAGCACGGCTCGACAAGCGCAACAAAACCGGCCATGAACATGATAATCTCCGCAGTGACCAGTCCCGTACCAGGGTTCTTGTTCTTGCTGACATCAACGGCAATGGCGAGTCGAGTGATGAACGCGCCGAGTCGAGCAGCGGTGAAGATTGTGACTCGGATCAGGATCCTGGATCGCGACGCACGTCTGGAAAATCGAAAGAGCAGACCAAGCGCTGCGACGACGTAGACTGCCAAGAAGATGGCACTTGGGGCAATGTCCCTCTTGGTAGGAATACCGCCGAGCAACACAAAGCTGGTAGGGATTGAATCTGACGAAGACATTTTTTAGAGTATAACTTTTTGGCTTGTTCAAAATCTTAACAATACATGGGGGCATGTACAGGGTTTTTATATTTTAGTCTAAACTAGAGGACCACACATTGTGGTTCAGTTGCTCTAAAAGCTGATACGCGATTGGATTATCTGAGATGCATCGCCCGCTTGTGGAACCATTACGTGCGCCACTCCATATAAACGGCCGCGTCAGGGTTTCCGATATAGGTATACATGTACACACAAAATAATTACAAGGCGATGCTGTAGTATGAAGAAAAAAAAATGCTCTCGGAATTCCGAGGCGGCGCTGAGCACCCTGCAACTTGTAAGACCAGGGGGTCTTGGTGTGGGCGAAAATGCCATTTTAGTTCAGCCTCGACCCTTTGACCCATCAGAAATGTGGGTCTAGAGAAATGAAAGGGAGACGTGTTTCCGCTAAGGTGTGTATTGATGGTATGAGAGAGAATGATTATGACGTCTACATACTGATATTGACTTCTCAGTGGTAGTGCGCTACGTATCCATGAGGTCCACCACTAGCCTTTCCTATCAATATGGAACTCTCTTGGTGTGTTGAAAAAAAAAGCTCACTTTGACTTAACAGTAGGTTTCTCTCTAGGAATTCCGAACACAGCGCCGATCCCGCTCGCGTTATGGGCAAAGTCATTCTGGAATCCGGATACCTTCAGTAGCGGCTGAGTACCTTTAGATGACCCGTCATTAACCAGCTTGTGAGTACATGTATATTGCACTATGCGGACACAACGGCCCGAAGCAGTCCAAGCCCACGCGCGGCTGGACGATGAGCGGCGAGCAGGGCTGTGCTTGGCACGGCGGCTCTTGGGCTTAATTTCGTGCCGCATTGTTTCGCATTTGGCACAAATATTCAGCCCCGTCACCAAGGGGAGGTATCCATGATGGCCCTCAGCCACCGGTGAATTGATGTACATGTACAGAGTCGAATGAGGTGACTGGGGACCAATGATGTCAAATGCCCGGCTACTAGCGTGCGTACTCTCATGGGGCTCATTACCTGATGTGGGGTCAACAAAGAAGTTGCAATTTTTCAGACCCTCAGATCTGAGACATATTCTGTCGGAATTCCATACTTTTGCTTGTGTACTGAATATTTGGATTTGGTTGCGGCAAGTACCTTGAAGGGACGGCTACCGGTAGTTGCCTGCATATGTGAAGCTTTTTGAGTCTCCACACTGTTGATTATCATGATACGTCAAATCTTTGGTGAGCATAGATACCATAGAACACACGATTTTGGTCAAAGGTTGCAACTCCGCAATGTGTCCATCCCATGTCACATGCAATTAAGTAGGGGGTTCATAGGTGCGCGCAGGTCTAAAGGTGTACAGTAATACCCTACATATTTTTTTGTCAGCACTATACTATTCAAGCGACATTGTACACTATGTCAAATTGATAGTGGCTGACACTCCAGGCGGAGCCACGGTGAGGTGCAAAACCTGAGAAGTGGACATTCAAGGGTTCGATATGTGTGGTGAAGGTTGCTTAAATCCCGAGATATTTTTGAGCAATACGGCCGCGAAGTTATGTCGTAAACAGGCTTGAGAAACACTTGGGTGTCAGCCGCGCCCATTCTCCGACTCTGGCGATCACGGCTCTGGGCATAATTGAGGGCTTCTACTGACACTTAACCTGGAATTACCATACTCACAGAGACGATCTTTGACCACAGGGATTCATCGTCCCGATTGTTAGAAAGGTATCTTGCTTCTCGGTGTACTGCCCGTAGGGACTAGTACCAGCCTGACCACGGGCTCGAAAACGTTGTCTGGTGATTGCAATGCAACTTCCAAGGGTATCTAAAGAGTATTGAGACTCTGAAATCTTAAACTGTGATGCGTTCTGTTCGTGAAGCATACGATGGACCCTGGACAAAGCACTGCATAAGCTCGCGTATCGAGCTATCCACTGCTAAAACCTAACAGATTTGCAGTTTAAAAGGCGCACGCTGATGCGTTGATCAATGGCTATACTGGTACTCCATGTAGTGGGAAACAAGCGTTCTATCGTCGTGACTATTGTAGAGTTTTGGAATATGTTGAAATGCTAATTCAGAAAATGAAAGTACCGAATATTTAAATGCCGGAATAAAATATTTAAAGCAAAATATTGAATATTTAAAGCAAAATACTGAATATTTAAGCCGAATATTGAATATTTAAAGCCGGAACATCGAGTATTTAAATATCGAGTTTTTTTAAACTCTTAATTTGGTCAATCAAATCTATAAAAATCAAGTATTTAAATGCCGGAATATGTCACCAACTAGAAACCCCAACATTTTATTCAGTTATTTAGATGTCGTTGGTGTCCATTTAAGTTGGCCCGGCTCCAGTTTAAATGCCAACTTACCCCTTTTAATGTTCAACTCCCAATGAACCGGCGCGATAGGTGGCGTTTTTCAAAGAAATCACCTCCGATTTAAATGATCCATGTAAACATTAAATGAAATGTGTCAGTATTTAAATAAAATGTGCCAAATATTAAATATAATTCTGATTCCTTCTCCAACTTCTCAAAACCCTGGGTAGGATATCTTTCTGAAAGACAACTACAGTGCGGAAACCGCAACCTGAACACTCACAATCAAGTCGACGAAATGCGGGAGAGAACCTTCTTCAAATTACACAAATCTTCCATATACCACCTCCACGTGGTGCACCCATTCTCAGGGTTCGTCCAGATGTGCAGCGTATCCCTGGCTCAACACACTGCCATGCACTGCTCATGCTTCCAGAATATTATACACAGCACAGCCAATCAATACATATTGCTGCTCCTATTGCACAATCCGCCAACCGTCTCTTTTCCAACCACCCAGATGACTCAACTCTATAACATCAATTCGTCAGACTTACTCAACCCCCATCTGATAAGCATATTTTTTATCCGCATTATTCGATCCGTCACTCGGGCCGCCGGTGGGCTTGCGCGCGCTCACATCTTCCATCATCAGATATACCGCTTTGGGCGGCGGAGAAGAAAAAAAGTTGCAGTAGTGGCGAAAAATGCATGCAAAAACCGCCGTGCAACACCGGCAGTACAGATATGCATATAAATACCACATCCCCCTCCTTCACATCAGGTCCGTCATTTTCACACACAAAAATGGGGCTGTTTTCCCGAGTGCTGACGCGCAAAAGCGAGGACCCGACCGCTGAGATCGAGAAGCGGTTCGCGCTAGCCGACTGCGAGCCCGAGGATTGCGACGGGTGCTCGGCCAAGTTCCCATCCTCGCTCTCCATCGAGACGGACATGACGCTATGGAACTCGACAAGTGTATGGGATTTGCATGTTCTTGCCGCGACGGGCAAGACGGACTGGCTCCACAACGCCGCGGACGAGAAGCACTCCTTGCTGCAGGCACTCAACAAGGGCGACTTGGGCAAGATCGAGAAGCAGCTTGGTAGTTTAAACAGCAGCGGGAAACTCAAGCTCAGTGCGTCGTCCATGGCGCTGCCGCACGAGTACTACGAGACCCACGACCTGGCCGCCGCAAAGTCGTCCATGTTGCTGCTGCCGTACTTTGTCCAGATCCAGAGCACCACCCCGGTATCTGCATACGCGGATTTGTCCGAGGTGGTAAGATTGTACCTCCAAGACGCCCAGAAACGTGTATCGCTGTTCGGTGCCGGCAGTCGAGCACTAGCATCTGGCGCAACTGTCGTGCCGTCGCATAACTTGGGCTACATTTTGCTGTGCTCGCATAGGACGCGCGACAAGCGGTGCGGCATCACGGCCCCAATTATGAAAAAACAGTTTGAGCTTGTATTGCGAGAACATGATCTGTATCGAGACGCATCTGATGACCGCCCAGGAGGTGTCAATGTGCATTTCATCAACCATGTCGGCGGCCACAAGTTTTCTGCAAACGTTATTATTTATCTCAAGACGGGTGAGGTCATTTGGATGGCTCGTGTGCGCCCAGAGCATGCTCGAAGGATTGTAGAAATTACAATGCTCGAGGGTAAGGTGTTTCCTGAAATGCTGAGGCAAGCATTCAAGACTGAAGGTGTAGCCTGGTGATCTTAGGGAGCCGCATCAGGCGCGGCTTGATTAGAGAGACAACAATAACTATTCGCATTTTTAACTATATAATAGAACTATTCACAGAGATATCTCATCCATCCTACAAATCTTCCTTCTCATCGCCTTCCTCAGCGGCAATGAACGAGCTAAGAACATTGAGCTTCTTCTTCAACTCGTCCAGCTTCAACGGAGCAATGTTTCCATTGGCAATGACTCGGCCTAGTCGAGCAAGCTCCTTGTTGGCATAGCTCAACCCGTCCTTGGCAACCTTCTCGGCATACTTGATATATGGCTTGCCCTTGTCTCCAGCCTCACTGGCAGCAGTCTTCAGTTGCTCCAACGTAGCCTTGCCACCGGTGGCAATCTTGAACGCCAGCTGGTCCAATGACGCGACCTTGCCTGCGTCGGCAGTCAAGCTTCCGTCGACATCTCGTGCCAAACCTGCATGCTCGTTGACGAATTGCACAAAATCAGGCAACCCTCGATTGCCATTGTAAGGAATTGGATCAGATCCGTCGGCAGGGAAGAACAGAATGGTTGGGTACGACCCGACGCCATATTTCTCGGCCAACTCCTTGGCAGAGTCTTCAGTACAGTCTACCGAGCCAATAATCACCTCGTCCCGTGCAAACACCCCGGCAAGGTCCTTGTAAGTGGGCTTGAGTCGCTTGCAGTGGCCACACCAAGTGGTGGTGAACGCGGCAATTGTGGGCTTGTCCTTGGTAAACTCTGCGAAATTGGCATCGTTCAACTCCAATGGTTCAACTCCAGTCCTGAGGCCAGCCTTTCTCTTTGCAGATGTGTGTTTCTCAACGTACTCGATCAATGCTTCGAGATCACGCGCGTCCACTTCCTCCACTTCCTTGCCCTTGGCATCCAGAAACTTGACGGTGGGGAAGTACTGGATATTGAACCGTTTGGTTGATTTGGAGTGCTTGTCGCCGTCAATCTTGAGGATTTGTACTTTATCGGCGGCGTGGGCAAATGTGTCTGCCAGCTCATCCCACACTGGTGCGAGACGCTTGCAATGGCCACACCAGCTGGCATAAATGTCGAGCAACGTTGGTACGCCTTTTTCGAGCAAAACGGGAAGAGTACTATCAGTCGCCTCGAGCGCCGAGGAACATACCACGGAAAGCGTTGTCGCTAACGTTGCAATGATTCTCAATTTCATCGTTGTGTGTGGAGAGTTTGTAAGCCAAAGCGTTGTCCACGTAATTTATTGGGACCCGGTCGGTCGGTGGCGCCCAAGAGTCTGTAATAAGCTTTGGCGAGGCTACAGTGCGGCACGACTTAGTCCGACTTTGGGCAAATCCCATTTGCGTGCGCGCCGAGGGCTCTCGCGCGCGCTTTCCGGGACGGCACCGCAGAACGCGTAAAGTACGCAGTGTGCAAGTTTCTGTAACCCAGACATAACGGTATATTATATCAAAACGTATTCTACTGAAGTGCTAATTTTGCTCTCAAGCTATTAATTATTTAGGCATAGATGATGGAGTGTTATAAAACATGGTATGCTGTGGCGTTTGGCATGTATTCTGTGGTGTTTGAGATCCGTACCCCATACCCTGATATCCGTTTCGCCAATATTGTTCCGTAGTTAAGCGTTGGATTTCCGCGACTAGATGCTGGTTGCGGATGAGTAGCTCTTGGTTTTGACATCTCGCTTCTTCGAGTGACCCGGTTAGCTCAGTGATCTGAACCGCAGCGGCATCAGTTATCTTTCGAAGCTCAGAAATTACTTCGTCTGTACGCGCTATGACCACATCTGTACGCGCTGTGGCTACATTTTCACCTTCTTTGTTCTTGTCGGCACGTTTCTCAGCGGTCTTCGTTTTCTTTCTCGATGTCTCGAGGCTCTTCTGGAGACTCGTAACGCAAGCCTGGGCTTCACCAAGCGCTTGAGAGTTAACTTCCGCAGTTAGCTCGCTATGTGTAGTTTTTCTCTTTGAAACACGCAAAACACGCGTAGCATTTGACACCGCCTTCTTAAAATCTGCCCAAGGGTCGCTGTGCAACACCAGCCTCCTTGTCACAGTGCCATCTTCTTCCTCCTCGTAAGTGTAAAGGCGACGAGGAAGATGACGGAGAGCGTGTTCCGTAAAGTTTTCAAGATCATTAGCAACTTTCGTCGGGCTCGCATCTTGAGATGACTGCATGGCGAGTGACGGTACTGGTAGAGCTCCACTGTCGTTGTCGCTGAGTGGCATTCGCGGGTTTGGTCGCAAGTGGACCTGAAGTTCTGGAGGGACTGTGGCGACAGCCTCGCTGATTAGTGCGCGAGCTTGGCCAAGAATTTCAGCATCAACATTGAATATATCATCTGGCCCGCCCAAAAGCAAATGTTGCAATGGAGTTGGCTCATCTTCGATGAAGTATTTGCCCCAGTCGTATATGAGGTTGATATTAGACTGGTGTTCTAGCATCTTGAAAGGTTGCAAGGGATAGATTCCTGATACCGCAAAGCCTATGGGGCCCTTTTCCATTGCATACTCACGGGCCACTTTTATAGCCTCCACCATAGTGGACTTTTGATCTTGTCTAGTTCTGTTTTTGTGTGAAAGCTGTGCATATATATCACCAAAATGCCTTTTGAAATAGCTGAAGTATCCGACGTCCAAAGGCTGTAAAAGGTGGGTTGCATTTGGCGGCAGCTCGACAATAAAGATGTTGTTATCGGTGGCATACTGTCTTACCTCGTCAGTCTTATGAACTCGGCAATTGTCGAGAATCAATATTTTCTTGTGCTCGCTACCACCAGTTTGTTCGTTGAAGCGCTTCAAGCATTCCACAAATGTTTGCTCTCAACCCAACCTTTTTCATAGTCTCTGCCAATATGCCAACTCTCTGGAATACCCATTCTCTGTAGATCCTCAAGTGATGGTACCTCGCCTTTGGTGAATACAAGAAAAGGCGCAACTGATTTTTTTCCCGTTGCATTAAGTGTCTCCAGCACAGTTGTTTTGTTGTTGCCCACGACTTGTACGTGCATTTCAGTGAACCTTGCACTCACAGGGATAATCACCTTATCGATGACTTGGGTACCTTGTGAAAACCCAGTCTCGTCTGCGTTGTAGACGTCATCCCAAGAAATATTGTGCTCAATAATCACATACAACAAACGCATGTAGAACTCTTTAATATCGGCAGCATCAATAATCTTTCGAAGATGAGATCTGCTAATCCGCATGGTGGTAAGACCGTAACACTCACGACGCAGCATCTTGTCGAATGTACCGAAGTGTATTTTCCCACCACCGTTACAGAATCTTGAATAGTATTCGAATGCAGTGGCGTAGGTAAAAACCCTTCCAAGCGAGAAGATATGCTTAACGAACACAGCGAATGCTTTTTCGTCACCTGGTCGTGCTGTACCAAAATGGCCTGCAAGTTGGGCCTCCACTCTGGACACCCGCTCAAGACCTTTTGACTCGCGACGATAGGCTGCTTTAGCCAGCCATTCATAATAAGAAGCTGGCATTCCGTGATTGACTAGATGGGTTTTAATATTCGGTCTATGCTTGCCCGATGGTCTTCCCTCAGGAAAAGCTCTATCAAGAGCTCTCATATAAACCCAATAACACACCTGTCGTCGTATATCTTTGGCGGGTTCAGACAGCGTTGCGAACGGCTTACTGAAGTTCGATGCTGCTTCTATGTGTTCTTGAGCTTTGTCCCTGAATCCAATGCGCTTTGGCCTGTATAATGGATTTGACAAGTCAAAATCCTCATCTATCTCTGTCGGTGTCCCCGGTGGCTCAGGGAACTGCTCACCTCTCAGTTGTTCAAGTAACTGCTCACCTCCCAGTTGTTCAAGTAACTGTTCGGCTGTGGGCATAGGCGTGGTGGACCTCGCCGGTTGCTCAGGTAACAGCTCACCTGTCGGCATCGGCGTGGGCGTCGCCGGTTCTTCAGGTTCATCAGCGTCGTCAGAGTTGCTGGTGTCGGAACCCAGTAATTCTGCCATCCTAGATTTTGAGAACAGATGGATGTCAAAAGGAAAGGTTCGCGTCGTTACGCGTCACGGACTACAAGACGCGTGGTTTCAGAATTACCCGGGAGTGAAGGGATATTTTTTTGCTGCAACTATCTTGTACAAATTTTGTATGGGCGCGCACGCAAATGGGATTTGCCCAAAGTCGGACTTAGTCGTGCCGCACTGTAAACATGCATTCTCAAGGTCTCAACTTTTTCATTATCAAAATACATTACTAATACAATCAACATTTAAAAAATCAGATGCGTAAGGTCCCGGAGGTCCGTGAGGATTCAAAAGAATCCTAATCAACACGGTAATGTTCGGCGTCCACATCCTCAGGAACGGTCACCTCGCTCAGCAGACCGGAGCCAGTATTGTACACCAGGCCAGAGACCTGCAGGCCCCGTTCCCGGATAGCGCTGGCCACGCGGTCGTTTCGCTTGACATTGTGAACCTGGGCAATCACGTTAAGCTCGATGAGCTTATTCACCCGGTCGGTGCCCTCCAGCCGCTCGAGCTGGCTCCAGTTCTTGGCCTTGACGTCTTTCAAGTGCCGCAACCACGAATCAATCTCGCCGCCTAGTTTAGTTGGCGACAGGCAAGTCTTGATCCCGCCGCAGTCGGAGTGGCCGCACACAATGATGCGGTTGACCTTGAGCACGTCGACTGCGAATTGCAGCACCGACAGACTGCTCGCATCGCCGTTCGAAACAACGTTGGCGATGTTTCTGTGCACAAACACCTCGCCAGGAAGCAGGTCCAGGCACCCGTCGCCGGCCCTGCTGTCACTGCACCCGATCCACAGAATGTCCGGCTGCTGGCCGGCTCCGTTTGCAGGGAACAATTTGGGGTTGGACGATGCCACGCGCTTGGCCCACTCGGCGTTTCGCTTCAGCAGAACCTCCAGCGAGTCGCCGGCCGTGTGTCGAAAGATGCTGCTCATCACTGTTATTTTGTCCAAAGGGGGAAAAAATTAGCGTACAGAGAGGGGGAGGTGTGCGAGAAGAGTCAAAGCGTCCGCAGCAACAATGAGCGCACGAGCCGCTCAACCGTTCCGGATCGCTCTCAACAATGCGTGTCAAAGATCGGATTTATTGGTGAGCTGCATTTGTCTCACTTTGGCTGTATAATCTTGTAACGTGATTGGATTAGAGAGAGAGAAGAGGGATACTCATGAACATTTAGAAACGAAATACAATTAGCCTATACTTCATGTACGGAGAGTCATAGTATTAAAGAAATGCCTGTTCAATTAGTATGGTCCGTCACTTTCAAAAGACACAGATCAGTTTTCAAAAGTGCAAAGGTCAGGGTTAAAAAGCTCAAAATAATTTGTTTCCTCACTAATCAATCAGACGAAGAAATTCAACTGTTGTTATTTGTATCATCACCATAATACACTCTTTTAAACCTATCTGTGGTTTCCTTCATGAACATACCCATTCCGATATCGCTTGGAGGGAAGAAGAAATTGGTGGAGTGAAATTTTTTTTATACCGCGGAATTTGTGCGCGCGCGCCTCGTTCTTCTTCATTTAGGGCTACATGCCCTAGACCGTGGTGAATCTGGTCCACAGGCTATTATTAACAGTGTAGAATTTGATGATATTGTTGAATTGATGATACTGGCTCTTAATTGTAATGATAGAACAAGCTGGTGGTGGGTGGCCTGTTTGGCGGTTTAATATCCAGCGTGGTGCGGCTGAGAAATCTAGAACGCCGCGACTGGAGGGGCTCAGAACATAAAAAAGCTCGATTCGTCGCAACACACTCTTTTGGTCATGGGTAAGTAATGCCAATTGATTCGTCCAGCTTCCTGGAGAAGTATGGTATTGTTATGATTATGCTATGTATCGTTGATATCAAAAAAAGAAAAAAAAAGCTTAGTGCCTGTTATCAAAGCTGGATCCATAGACCAGATTTGCTGTCAGAGCGTTGTCAGGGTCATATCATTTAGCATAATATCTATTAGTAACAACACCAAGATTTCGATAAGCAGCATCGCTGACTTGTTTGTTGGTTCTAGATGGTTTCTCGACGCGGCTGCCAACGGTGTTGGCAGACTGGCCCCTGTTGCTAGATGCTAGAACCGCCTTTGCCGCCTCGACCACCTTTGCTGCCTCGGTTCTTGGGATGGAGATGGGGGTGTGCATTCCAGCACTCACTTTTGAAGTGTCACGTCCTACTACAGGCGTTGCAATACGTAACAGCTGGCGGCCCGGTGGCACGGGCGAAGATGTTGGATGGCAGGCCGGGAGGATTTGGATTCCGTAGGACAAATTTCTGAGCATAGGTAAGAAGGGTGTCTGGTTCGAGCAGCTTTACCTTTTCAGCATTGGGCAGCTTTAACTCTTCAACATCGAGTAGGTCAATTTTGAGCAGCTTTAACTCTTCAACATCGAGTAGGTGTTTCATCATGGCGTCCATAGCGCCTGTATTTAAGGCTCGTATAATGAGTGCTGACAAGGCATGCTGGGTGGCCGTGAAGTGCATGTCTGTGAGTAATTCCTCGGTTTGAAACATGATTAACGCGTACTTGTTGAGAGGTAAGCCTTCCTTTCAGATAAGCTCGATTAAGGCAAAGTAAAGCTGAGATGTAGTCTTCGGGGCGTATTGCAATTGGATACTTTGAAAGCTGCCACGTGGTCGTCATAGTGACTAATTTGCGCGTAGACACCCTTAATACAAGTATTCTGGAGAATAATGTTGAGGTAGTGATCAAATGGTCGAAGCTGACGATCCAGAGGTTCACCAGATCACGGAACATAGAGGAATCGATCTTGCCAAAGAGCTCTGGCTCTGACTGCCATGTGTCATACTAGAAAGGTATGAGTCCCAGTAAGGCGACAGTGGAAGGTATCCGGGTGTATAACCAGTCTAGTTAGGACAGGTGGGAGTTCAATCGGGTGACTATACATAGTACTTGCTCTGGGCATCGTTAAGTGTATGGTTAGATACTTAGTTTATCCAAGCTGTGAAACTTTAGCTATACTGGGAGTCGCCTATCTCTCGGGCATTTGTGGCGTGTTTTATTATATTTGTGGTGCGGCTTGTGCGGCTCTGACGCAAAGTCTGTCGAGACTTCAACTCAATCGGCTCCTTTCCTCCGGTCGGCAAAGTGAGCCTCTGAGGCAGCGGGAAACGCTCTACTTTGTTCTATACAGGCGCGAGCTGTCGTTCGTCGGCAAGGTGGAAGCCAGGTTACCTACTTGCATCACCTTATATTGCTTTCAAATCGGCAGCTACCCCACTATGGGGCCAACATTGACACTTGGTTAGGTTCGTGCGACCCTTCTAAGGAGCACAAATTCATTGAGTATATTCGGTCCGTTGCTCAATCTTTCCGCTATCGTTTCAACTGTGACACTTCCTTTCCAACAGTACGGTCTCGCCATCTATGTTATGAGTATGCTAATGTATAATTGGTTAATATCAAATATTCAAAAAAACAACTTGAGAGCTTAGAATGGGGTGATCGATACTCGACGAGTCGACGACAGAAAACCCGTGTTGTTGGAACTCCGGGACTGGGTTGTAGGCCATGTAGAGCAGTTAGGGTGGCCACGAAGATGTTGGAATACTGGGCTATCGTACCCTAATAGAACATCACGGTTAGACATTGAGGACACGACGACAGGGTGATACAGTGCCAGGAAGCGTACAAGTGTATAATCACACAGGGACCTCACTAACTGGGCAATCCGCGGGACCCGTTCGGTGGAGGTAACACAACCGGAGACCCTGCACAGTTTACCCAAACGGAGACCCTTCACAGTCGATAAACGAACATGGAAGAATCGGACCGTACAAAGGCTAGTTTGCCAAGAGGACCGACTCTCTCAACTACTAAAACCATCAGATTCAACCGACGTCCACAAATTGATTTTTCCACGACACTTTCACTTTGCACATTACAAAGGACGCGGTAGACCGCATATACAAAGACATGTGAACAAAATCTCCACATTGAACAAGAATCCAATTTAGCATATTATTACACTCCCGGGTAATTGCCGTCAACAAGCCGCATGACAACTTCCGAGCAATTACCGGCAGGGCGGCTTGGACACACACACACCCTTCATCCCGCGCAACATATTCACAGGTCTCAGGGTCTCGCCCGATATTATTAAATCTGTACACCAGTGCAATTTTTGGAACTGCCGGCAAGGCGTTTTTTGATAAAATTGCCACTTTCAGTCACGGAAGAGCTGGGAGCCGGTCCAGGATGAGTGTGACCTTAGAAGTACTGTTGTATGGATGGTCATATCTTCTAGTACCCCACCACCACAGGTACGTGTATACAACACATCATCGACTACCAAAATGTGTCGTCATTCAGATCGATCAACCGAATAAAGGATCCTGTTGTTCATCCATACGTATTCCTTCCTTCCGTCCCGGTTCGGTTCGGTTCCATCCCAGGGGGAAGCAGCCGCTTGCTTGCCACACTACGCCCAGGGTTCTGGTTATGCAGGGTCTCTCGCCCGATGGCCGCCACGCATGGTTCATATGCATCCCTTGAACCTGATGAGAATATGTATCCGTTTCAGCGGCATTAGCAGTGCTATTATGCACCATGCTAATCATTCTTTATGGGAATTATTATCTATATGCTCCTTGTCTGGCTGTTGCATCTTTGAAAACTCAATCAACACCAATTCTTTGAGACTACACAGATTGGCAGTGCAAGTACAGTGTAGAATGTCAAAACCAGATCGTTGGTACAGAGCATAATTGCAACAACGATCGTCTACTGATCTCTAATACCGATACCGGTACACAGCAGATCAAGTAAATGCGATCTGATCTCACGATTCGTACGTGCAGGACCCTCAATCTTGGGATTCTGAATGCAAGCACGCAGCAGGGGCAGAAGGGGATGAGATTGGGGGAAACATACATCCACAACCCCCAAAAGCCGACGATGACCAACAGGTCAAGGGAGACTGGACAACAAGATCTGATGAAGAAAGAGTTTGGGGGTGAATAAGCTCAAGGTTCCACCCACCAAAGCGTGAGATTGTGTTTTCAGCCCCTTCGAAATATGGAGTTGATTACATTAAACACTATTAGGCGGCATGTTCGGATGAATTGTCCAATTACTTGGCATCGAGACAACCGGAAACCCCCTACAACTAGAACCAGAATGCGTATTGCTCAATTGCAAGTCAAGATGGGTCTCTCAAATTCCTCCACCTCACTCCCACTTTTACAAAATTTTCAACACCAAGATCCGGATACCCCGGTAGACGTTATTTTGTTGCTGCTTCAAACACATAAATTTAATAGTTTCTTTATGCAATACGTAGATTACCCATAGATCCTAGATCGTGTGTACATTCTTTGTACCCAAACGATCACCCCCGCCCGGGGGCCCTCGAGGTGTTCAGGGTCCACAGATACTACAACAGCCGGAACCTTGTCCCAACCTGCAGGGACAAACACCACACCACATCGCCTTGACAGACAGTCGTACGGTACAGTACAGGTCGACAGGTCCAACCTGGCGGGAAACCACATGAATGTGTATATCGATACAATCTTGTCTACCGATGAAATCGATCTCTTTGAAATCGACGGGTCCGGGATTATTCAGTTGCAAAACGGAAGGGGATTCTCAAAGAGCTACCTACAACCGACAAAGGGCATTTAAAGAAATCATGCCATAAAAACAGGAGAAACAAGACAAAAATAATAATGCACATGGCCTCCGAATATAGACACTTTTATCGACAGGCTTCATCCAGGTTTTAGGATAATTCCCGGTTGAAACCTTAGAAAAACTGCACGCTGCAGCCACCCCTTGACAAAGGGTACTTGGCAACAGCTGTACAAAGTCCACAGCCGAGAGGTGTAAACCAAAAGAAGCACAGACGCAGGCTGTCTTAAAGGAGAGAGCGAAAGATGAGACCCCTAAAAAAGTCATCAGGTTCACAAACTTTAAAACATTGGAACAATTTACGTAGACCGCGGGGAGCACCAGCACAACGCCTGCGATAACTACAAACGGGACTCAAAGGCGTAGTGGGGTGAGATGGACAGAAGAACGCCGGTATCCGATATCTGATTTACGATGACCCCCACTGATTTATGAAAAGATGCTGTTTTCCGTCACTCTCAGGGCGGTGGGGAGGTCGCGTCGACATGCTCCATCGGTAAACTTTCTTTCTTATTTACCTTCGAACACCCCAAACCGGCTTGGAATTATTAGGGAACTTGCATCTGAGATGGGGGGCTCTTTTTTTTGGCCCTGGACCCAAATACCATATCCGGCGATAATTTTTAAAAAAAAGACCACCCCGACGCGAACGACTTCCTAAGCCGCACTTTCTACTTCTTTTCTCTTGCATCGTTTTTCCCCCCTAGTAGACCCTTCATGGACAATCGTAAGATCCATAATCTGCCAGTCTGATAATGTGCACGCAATCAAATTACTGTACGTGTTGTTAACGAGATCAAAGTCAAGTAAGATCCAGTCAACCTTAAAACCCTGTGTGTGTGATTTATGCAAGTGCTCGACTGCACGTTGGTTTTGTGCACATATTTTTTATTTTCAATGTTTAAGCTCTGTATATTTGATTTGTGTATACAATTTGGATATTGTATATATTTTTCCAAAATATTTGGAACCAATGGACTCAATGGACAAATGCAACTGATGGAGTTGCCGTGTACGTGTGTACGTTTTGGAGTAATTTGAGACACTAATTGGTCAGTTCAGTTCAGGAAAAATCCCTTGAAAAGAGTACATGCCGGAAGAGGAGACCCGTACTTAACGCCTCTGGCCCCTTTTTTTTCAGTCAGGCGATGTTGATACTGACGGAGGCCGCATCTGGGCATTTGGAATAGAGAAAAAAAAATAGTGTAGTCCGGAATCCACTTCTTTCATAGAGGTGTCCCGCCCGAAACATTTTATAGATTGGTTTGTATTTTTGACAGCAGAATTACACAAGTTTGTACAATCTAAATTCCTTTGAAGAAAGGGAATCTGATTATTGACAGGATC
The DNA here is from genome assembly GCA_030580095.1 of Blastobotrys petasosporus. Lineage (NCBI taxonomy): Eukaryota > Fungi > Ascomycota > Dipodascomycetes > Dipodascales > Trichomonascaceae > Blastobotrys > Blastobotrys petasosporus. Next base: position 11,669 of record JAKTSG010000041.1, on the reverse strand, counting down.
GTTACACCCTTGCATGAATGTTAAAAACAACACGGCGATTTTGAGATGAAGGGTAGCAAATTTTTTTTTTTCCTTCGATAGGGGCAAAAAATAAACACAAAACGTTCCATGCACGATGCTCATCGAAATCCGACGTTGCTACCTTGGGTACATGTGTACCCAACCCCATGTGCAAAAATACTCTGCACAGCCTTGGAAAAAGTCCGAAAGTACAGAGTACCATCTAAACGCCCCTTTTTTTGCAGGTTCCGTAAAGTATACCCCAAACAGGCAATTTACACCGTCTTAAAAAAAGTGAACTAATTTAATTTAATTTTTTATTGAAAAAACCGCCTCAGATCATTTTACAACAACGGCGGGCGCGCGCGTCACACACAGTGGCTTGAACGTGGAGAAATTGCGGAAAAAATGTGGCGCAAATTGAATCAACAAGTGTGGCTGAAGAAGGAATATTTGTCTAAGGGATCCCTGGTGTTTTAGAATTTTTTGGGTATTCGGGAATCTCACTAAAATACTATTTGGCTTGTCGGAGATGGCCGAATTGGAATACTTACCTATAGGTAGTACCTCCAATGTACTATAGAAATTATTTTCTTCTATATCTTCGCAAAGCCGAACGCCGGATATATACAGCAATCTGTAGCGTTGGGCAAAGCCGTGCCGTGTTGCCGACGACCGGCAGTCGGTATTCTGGAAGTGTGGCATCTGTGGTCCGAGGGCCCATTACTTGATGGATGACTAAAAAGTTCTAGTTTTCTAATGCAAAAAGAAGGATACATTTCCCTGTCATGTGAGATAAAGCAACGAACAATCCTTTTTCATGCATCTAAGGAAAAAAAATAATACGAAGATGATAATCCGAGCACGCACCGAGGATGATGGAACAGAAATTTCTTATGAAATCTTTTTTTTTCTGTTGCCACTGATCATCTTTTTGTAATATGTGTCTAAGCCCCTTTTAGTAATAGATGGATTAGTATGGAATAAGGGTTATTCTTAAGGGACCTAAAGGACTAAAGGGTTGTCCCGTCCCTCTCAATCTTTCTAAACTCTCCGTCAAACCATCAAAAACAATACATTACACTATTAAAACTACACTATTCAGTATCCTGATACCTTTAATACACTTGGTAAACATCCATTACTAAAACTTTAAAAATACACGCGAAACCCGTCCAACCCGTGCAGAGACCCGCGAGGCGAGCGCACCCTCACAGCCCCGGCAAAAGCGCACCTACAGCAGTTACCCTGCCGCAGAAGACCCGGAAGACCCTCTCCCTCTCCCTCTCCCTCTCCCATTTGCTTTTTCGCCACACAGGTTGCTTTTTCATTGTGACACTCTCTCCCTCCCCCCCCAAGAAAAAGCAACCCCCACAAAAAGAAACCACAATATATACCTGTCTTAATAATTTCCAAACCCGCACCCGGGGAGCTCTTCCCTCTCTAAAACATCTTTTTTACACTACTATATAAACTCGTTTCATTCCCCCCTTCCATCTGCTTTCCCTTTCGATTCTACTTACTACTCTCTTTATACAACAAACAACATGGCATTCAACTTGATCAATAACGCTGGAAGGCGTATCAACATCCTCAACGACGAGGGTGCTACTGTCAAACAAGAACAACCATCGTCTACTTCTACTACTTCAACTCCAACGATACCCACTCCAGCTCCTCACACAACAACCGCTACTCAGTCTCCACTGCCTGTACAGCAACAAGCTCCACCTCTTCAACACTTGCACTATGCTCAGCAGCAACAACCACAACAGCCATACACTTACTACTACCCATACTACACTCCAGCATACTACCAGCCACAAGCTGCTACCGTCTACTACCAGTATCCACAACACATGTACCAGTATCCACCAATGCATCCTCAGGCTCATGCTCATACTGCTCCTCAAACTGCCTCTTCTACTCCAACACCAGCTGCTCAAACTGCCCAGGCCCAGGCCCAGTCCCAGGCTCCTGCATCACCAAATGGCCGAAACTCGCCTGCTAGTCAGCAAGTTCGACCAGCCAAGAAGTACACCTGCCACTGCAACCGATCCTTTACTACTTCAGGACACTTGGCCCGTCATATGCGAATCCACACTGGTGAGAAGAACTACATGTGCCCACAAGAGGGCTGTGGTGCCCGGTTCTCGCGCCAGGACAATTGCATGCAGCACTACCGAACACACATGGGTCGACGAGGCCGAGTAAATCGAAGCCGACTCAGAAAGAGCAAGAGCCCACAGGCCGAAGAGGCTAGCATGAATAATGGTGGCGACCAAAAAAAAACGTTGCTTGATTCGTCATCATCCTCGTCTACTACTGCCACTCAGTCTCAGTCTCAGTCATCATCCCCTTCCACCACTGCCAACTCCAACACTTTGCCTCCCATCGACGCCAGCACCAACCCTTTGACTGCATTTGCAGGCGCCATTCTGCAGACTGTCCAGTGAGAATGACAGATGATTACTCCCATCACATTGTACTTCTAAAGCGGTTCTTGTTCCAAATTTTTTTTTCTTTTGAATCTTAAACCCATTTGCATGTGTTCAACCATTATGCCGCTTTTTTTTTGCTTTTCCATTATCCAAGATTCATATTTATTCAGATTGTACATAAAACACATAATCATTACTCAAATACTAACTGCATTTTTTTTCTATCTCCTTACCTTCTCAAAATTGTGAAACTTGGATTTCAAAGATACACTTTTCTTCCCCTTGGGTTTATCTTCTTAAAAAGCCCTGAAACTCTAATTTAAGATTATCAACCCAGAAAAATGTGAAATTACAAAATCGCATATATCAAAACGTCTGTTAAAACTTTAGTTTAGTTCAATTGTTGACAGGAAAAAGAGGTCCCCGTCACAAGCATGTCCAACCCGTCTCGTAAGCAGCGTCGCGTCGTCGGTGTATCCAGCAACGTTCTTCTAAGGCCGAGTCTCGCGCAGTCCGGACCAGAATGTACTGTTTAGTATACAGTGTCGAATAATAAGGGTGTTTTTGATAGAAGTTGCAGATAATAGTAGTATTCAAGAATTCACTAATAATTGGTATGTGGTACAATAGTAATGGTAGAATAGTATAGTATATAGTAGAATAGAGATATCACGTGATGGAGTCACGTGATAGGCTTGATCAGAGGGCCGCGTATTACAGTCGGATGGGTCATGCGGCTCAACCCAATCTTCTCGAATCCTCTTTCCTTCGTTCCTTCCACCCCACGCCAGGACAACCACCACTATACGCGGGCCAGAAAAAAACATGGGATTCTGACAATTCCAGACTGTGATTTCTGAGCAAATTGCCTGTAATGCACTTAAGTCCAATGCATATGAGGCAGCTGCTCAGAAAAGCTGGTTGCTTCAAACGCTCACACAACCCATCACATTGTCCGTGACATGTGCTACAGATTGCAAAAAACGCATATGGATAAAGGAAGACAAAAAAGCCGGATGATCATTGCTAATTGTGGGGATGCTTCCTTTGCTTGATGTACTATCGAGAACGTTTCGAAGCTTCCACTTGCAGTTTTGGAGGCAGCAGCAGGCAGGCAACCAGGCAGGCAGCAACTTGCAAGGCAGGCAGATTGTTCAGGCTGCAGCAGGTGCACCACCAACCACAATTCAACCACACGCAAAAACCTCAAAAAACAAAAAAAAAAAATGCTCATCTGACGGACAAAGTATGCGAAACTAATAGCTTAGCTTGATCCTTGCTAATAATCCTAGAGTTATCTTAATTTTTTTTTACGGGTTGTCCAAATTGGCACACTACACGGTTAACAGAGCAAAAGTTAACGAGTGGTGCCGTGGCATGGTCTCTGTTTCTGCGACACAGCATTGGATTGGAACTTGACCCCTAATCGCATACATATAAAACTGTTGACTGTTTTGGAGACACCAAAGCCGCGTCTCGCTCTTTGACCCTGAGGGGAGGCAGCATGAGGAGATTGAAAGAGCCCACCCTTCAGACTTTTTTACTTTTCAAAAACCAAAAAGCGGTATTAGACTTGCATGCGCCATGCACGGGGCCTAATCAACCTTACACTCTGTATCATCTTATGATCCTTGGTCAGAACAATTAGTGAACGCCGTGGCGGCTACGAGAGAAGAAAATATGACAGAAAAGATCAGATGAGGATTGCAGCTCCGAGTAGCTTCTCCGCTCGGTTTACGGAGCCTTTCAACACTCGCAATCAATTGCCAGGGAAATAAAGAAATAAAGGGTTCCCGTTGTGGGATAAAACCCTCCAATGCTTGTTTGCAATAGAGTGGGATCTGGGATACCCTGCGAAAAAAGCGTGAAAAGCCGAGACGGGTGAATAGTATCGATGATCGGCACTCAGAGAGATTCCCAAGGAGCGTTCTCAAAATAAGGGCTGCACGGCTGGTCCGATGGTGGGAGGGCATTGTACTGGTTTGAATTAGCCGAGGCTGTACAAAATGAGTGAATGTGGCAACGATTTCTAAAGAACTTTTTCTATCTATAGGATACGAAAGATCAACAAAAGATCTTCTGAATTTTTGTTGACCACCTGATGATACTGTATGCGTGCATTGCCTCGACAAAAAAAATGAGTCCGTCTCCTGCTCCTTCCGTCTTTACTCACTCACACACATATAGACCAAGACTTACCCTCCTGTCGTTCCTCATGCACAGCTAAAAACAACCGCCAAAAAAAAAGGACACACCCACTTTCATGCAAGATCAAGCTGCTCATCGCCGCGGACGCGCGGTGGTGTGAGACAGCAGTTTTGTGTGGATCATCTTGTGTTCCATCAAGAAGGTTCAGGAGAAAATTAGGATCTGCCATAGATACACTGTACACCACCAGGCTGTGTACATCGAGGTTTGCACACACTGCACAGAGATAAGTTTTTTTGTTGTGGCCCTGGAACAATCGTCCAATGAAAGAGGGGAGAAAGGGATCTAGGTATGCGCCAAGGGTGTCCTGTATGTGGCTACACAACCTCGTGAGCACCTTCTGTTCTCCCACTGTGCAACCAACAAAATGGCTGCAACTATAAGCTTATTTGTGATAGGTCCTTCTTGTTTCCAACGAATCAAGGGTCTGTTTCGAACTCTTTTCTTCCATATCTCTCTCCTAACTTCGCCTCGAATCTGTTGGTCTTCAGGGTGCCCCCGCTGATCGGTCAGGTTTTAGGACCCATTGCATTGTCGCCCTGTTGTGTTGTAGTGGGTTTCTGGTTTCCCCTTCACAGGACCGTTGAGAAATGAAGCTGGTGTCCTCGCGAAATGCGCAGCTGGAACCTCTCGCTGGCGCCCTTTCCCCCACCTGCTCGCGCGGGTGTGTTTTTTTTCTTCTTTACAAACCAAAGCCGCACCCGGCGATGGCAACGGACTTTTCTGGGGGGGAAACGACCAGGCAGGCGGGATACGAGAAAAGAGAGATTGAGGGCAGGCGGCACAAGTGCAGCTCAGCAGCAGCCACCAGCGCGTCAACATTGTCGATCTCTTCGACCCTGAGGTGTGTGTGGCCAATAGAGTCATTGTGTGTGGATTTGCAACCTCGTGATCAATCACCCTAAAGGCGTTTTATTCTGGTCCCTTCCATTGCCACCCTCCATCGACTATTTTTTCCCGGCCTGCTGATCAATGATCAACCGTGGGATCCTCATCTATTTAGTCGAAACCCAAGGGTAGTGTAGTACGCTCCTTACACCCAGTATCTCTGTCCATCAGATATCATGATCCTTCTGATGCGTACCACTTTATGAACAGGAATACTTGCAGGCGAGACACTGGTCCGCTTCACCTGTCGCAGAGCGTCCAGGCCAGGACACAGATTGCACCATCGGTCCCCTCTCCCCCCTTTCCCCCGTCCCCTCCTCCATCGTCTCACATTTTGGGTAGGGCAGTTTTTGTGTACATCTCATGTACAGCGGCAAAGTTGCTCAAATCTTCTGCTCAGGCCCCAGGGCCCAAAGGTCCTTGCAGGACGGAGAGGAGAAGTGCAGCGCTAGTTTGAAAAAAAGAGGAGATCTGTACGAAATTTCAGCCCGGCTAGTGTCCCCACGGACTATAATGGTCTAATGATCATCGCAGTTTTTTTTGTGGATCGCCTCTTTGGATCTGGTATATCTTCGCTTGCGTTACATCGAGACACGGGGTGGCGACTGAACTGGAATCTTGGAAGAGAAACTTCTGTTTCGCAGTGGAGATTTTATTTTTTTTTCTGATCATGGCCATGAACTTGTTCCGGATTGTTTTAATTCATTGGGTATTAGTTGAACTTGGTGTGGTAGCAACACTAGGAGATATCTATGGATCTAGATGGAACGGCGCTGGTTGCGCATGTCTACAGGTGCACCAAATGCTTTAGTTGCATGGGGCTGACTGGGAGTGGGCCAAGTTTTGTGATATTCCGGTTCAGAATATGAAACACTTGAAAATATTATGAAAATGAAACCCGTTCAAAATTTCATTCTAGGATTACAGCCGGCGACCGAGGTGCAGGGCCGACTGGTTTCCGGCCCGCTAAAGGCAGCGCAACTGTGCACCCGTAAGCACGGCGGCGGTGAACCCTGCCTTTTTTTCTCCCTGTCGCTGTCGGATCCTGAGAAGTATCTGCAACTAATCAACCGGAAGCTTGTTTTTTTTACAAATTTTTCTAGCGGAGCTGCGGTTCCGACCTCCCGCCAAGTTTACATTTGATCCTCCTCCCCAAAACTTTGTTACGTTGTTGAGACAACAAGTGTCTGGGCCACAAAACAAAAAAAAGCACTAACCGACAAGCCGTTTGATTCAGTTTGGGTGTTGGAGAGTTGGGCTCTTTAAGTCCGAGATTTGTGAGTGGAAGAGAATAGAAAGATCAAGTGGCTGGAGAGAAACGTGCAATAAGATGTGATCAGATAACGGGTTCAGGTTATGAGTTGACATGAGTTACAGCATGTCAAAGGGTTCTGCATTTGATGGAGGAGGCTGAAAAATGTGTGTCCATCAAGTTGTGAGCTTTAATATCGGGAACGGGATCCGGGACCTTAAACAAAATGCACCCTGTCAAGGTGAGCACCCGGCTGACTACCCGAGAATCGGGATGCATCATAAAAAACCGTTATTATACCGTTTTTCCAAGGGATGAACGGTGGGGATGGAATAGCGTGTGGATTTTACATTTTTAAAGCTTTTTTTCTGCATTCTCTACAAGTTTGAGAACCTGTATAGATTCTACAAGTATTCGGAGTGTAGTCCCCAAGTGCCGAGGTGTGACGGTCGTGGGCCATATCTCCGGGCCCAATCAAACCGCGTCACTCGCAAATTTGCTCAATTTTTCAACGTTTCTTCTTTTGCCTCTCTACAAAGAAAAAAGATGTGGGATGCAGAGCTTGTTAGCTGGACCCTGCACAATCGTTTGTTCCCACAGAAGGGTGTACTTCGGCGGCTAGTTCCCGTACCATCCTGATGAAGAGCGCGCCTTACGGATTGTCCAAGAATCCCTGGTCGGTTTCCGGTTTCATCAGCGCGATTTCAAAAGTACATTTCTACCCTCCGTCTCAGTGTCCAAACTCTCACCCTCCTCCACCTACATGCAGGTTTCACATTTGAGGGCCCAAAGGACCAAAAAGATTTTTTCTGTTTGCACCAGCATCTTTTGATGCACTTGACACTTTGTTCATTCAAGGTCTCCGCAAATCCGACCGACTTGTGTTGAATTGAAGTAGATGAGTTTACTCCATAATGTTTTCCCCCACATACCCGGACTTCCTCCACCCTGACTGAGTGTGCAAAATTGCGTGTGCAGGACCGAGAGAATAGGGTGCAGATGGGGGCAATTTGTTTTACAAGTATCAGGATGTGTGCTCTTGGTGGTTCAATGAAATTTTCCCGCCGCAAGCAGGGTACCATGCCATGCAAGTATCTGCACTCTGCTTGAGCGGGAATCTCAGATCAGATAGAGATTTCACAAACAGAGAGGTGAGACTTGGTCTGTTGCGAACCAATAGGAATCCGCATTTTGATTCTGGGTACTCTTTCTACTGTGCTCACCCCTGAGATTTTTCTTTCCTCTCCCCCTAACTGCTTTTAAAGGTATCTGCCCTACATTACTATACTACATTCATCTCCATCTACTCTCTTTCTAAATTCACATCCCACACTTCGGTTTTCATCTACTAGCATCTTAGCCCACATTGGAAAAAATAAGGGGCTAAACCTGCATGCGGACTATGCGGTCCCTTAAAAAAGAGCCTATCAATCAGAAAAAAATAAAATTTCGCGGGTGAGACCCTACACCAACAGTTTGTTTTCACCTGCACCCTGCACGTCGGATGAAAGAGGTTTTGGATCTGTGGAGCGAAAGAGAGCGAGAATCAAATCTGCACCTCGTTGTAGGGTATTTTCTGTCGCCCTCTTCTAGTTCGTCTAGAACCGGAATTCGATCTCAAACCTAGGGCTAGATCTTGGTGCGTGAGTACAGTAGCAATCATTGGTGTGGATTACCTACAAGCCTTGGCACGGGGCGAATAAAAACAATTGCGGCGGATCTCAATTATGCGACTTTGGTGCATCTAAATTGCAGGTTAGCTTGGCCATGTCGGCCAAGGAACCAGTTGCTGCCCCCAAAAACAGAGCCAAGAAACACTGGCTAAAATGTGAAATTGCCCCTGGAGGTTGGCCGTTTTGTATTCTTTTTTTTTATCCTGTGCCAAGTTCATGAGACGAGTGTGTTTTAAGTTTTGGGGGGACGGGGGCATTTTATCCATTTTGTCTTTCCTTTCAATCGCTCTCCGCATTTGGAGGTGGAGGGTGACTTTGAGTGATTAATCATTCCAACGAGTCATGTCATCGGGGTGCGTGTGGGATGATTGAATCTATCAGCCCCCTAACGGCGCTACGAGATTTGGTAATTAGTATCCGATCCAGATTCTCAGCCACTTTTGTCGGCAATTCGGAGTTTGAATGAGGATATTACAAATTCGAATATTGAGGTGTAGCTAAAGGTGTGAATGATTTGAAACGCAGATTTACCCGGTTCGGCGGGGTATCTTGTAGCAGGGTATCGTTGAATCTCACCGGTGCCGTGGGCTGGTAGATTTTTCTTTAATGTTCCATGCTGTGGTATTTTGTTAATATGCACAAATTTTACGAAAATGCTCAGGGTTCTGATATTTTGGCACCCGCGTGTTCGGTTATAGGGGTTTGAACGAGGGGTGGCGGAGATCTCGTAAGCAATTTGCAAGCAACTGAACCCAGAGATGCGCAGTATGGTGTCATGGGGTTCGAAAGAAAAATATCGAACCTGTCTGATCCACAAGTTGATTGATCACATTTATATTCAAACATGTGTCGATACAGTTCGGCGAAGTTCTCCTGGACGGTGTTGGACGGTTTCGGTTCACCTGAAGGTACCAGGTTGCTCAGCATCCAGATGGCGAATAGACCTGCGCCGCCTGGGACCCGAGTTTTTGTTTATGCAGGTTAGGAAACTGTTGGACCCCCAAACACACAGGGACCCGCATGTGCCGATCAGTGTAATATTTAGGATTGTGGTACAATTTGGCCGTCGCTTTGTTAAAGCACGGTGGATAATATTTTATTATGTATCCACGGGATTTCAAAAAGACCCTGGATGGTTGGAGCATACCCCATTGGCTCGTGATAAGGGTGTGGGATGTGCAGTGTACTAGTGTGACTTTGGAGAATGGGATGGTTGGGTGGTTGGGGTGGTGCTCTTTGGTGTGCTTTAGTGATGTGCCCTTTAGTATGCCCTGTTTAGTGTGCTATATTTTGCTTGCGTAACGGCGAATTTCATGCTCCAAGTGTGTAATACGGAGTTTAATGTGTGACATCAATGCGTTTCCAGTTGGGGTTGTCTATTACATCTGAGTGTCGACATGACACGGCTTCCAAGGTGTCGGCTTCTTTCATTCGGTATACGATAGCGTTTACGAGTGCATTCTTTTTCCATGCAGACGTAAAATAGTAAAGAATGAAAAATATCAGTATAAATACATAATAGAAATGATGACGAAAAAGGTGTAATGTCGGCATTTTGAAGGGGCCCGCCTCGTCTGAATAGACAGTGGTACCCACCATTCATGAATATTCACAAAATATAAAATCCAGATGAAGAAAGAAATACTCAAAAAGTAGGTTTGCATAGAACAACATCGATTGGGTTAGAAACATTGATGCAATGATATAGCAAGTACAATCCGCATCCGTCAACTCGGTCTTTTTTTTTTTTTCAATGCAGACGTAATATATTAAATAATTAAAATGACAGTATAAATATAATAAAAGATAGAGAAAAGGTGTTATGTCAGCATATGATTCGGTGGGAAAAACCAGTTAGACTGGGAAAACCACCGGTCTCTTCTGCAAACAGGAGACCCCCTGAAAACCCACCTTGTTTTTATTGCTCAGGGGTCCTTCTCGACGAAACTCTTTTGTCGACCAAAGCTCTGTCGGAAGAATCTATATAAACGGTTCTATATAAACGGTTCATTTGGTCTTCGTATTGAATAGGCGAGTTGACGGAATGGCTCAGGGTATGGTACTCGAACTCTAGAGTCTCCAGAAAATAGCGTCAGTAAGAATTGGTGACTTCCTAAATAGCCAAGATGCAAACGGCTGCGTGACGCGACATATTAGGAAGTTGTTGTGTGTGTGACATAACGTCGGGTGCGCTATTCTTCGGGCCCATCTGGCGAAAAGTGATCATCGCGGTTACCTTCTGTCGCTCGACTTTGAGAAAGCCTATGATCACCCCACTCGCCCTTTCATCAACATGGCCACGCTCGCTGGGACCACTGTTCGGACGGTGGTTAACGGTTATGCCAGTAAACCGTATCCCGTGCACTGCGGGGTGCGTCAAGGCGACCCGGTATCACCCACGATCTTTGCCCTGTGCCTAGAGCCTCTTCTCCATGCCCTCCGTTTGCATACGCAGGGCTGGTCACTCCCACGTCAACTCGATATCACTGGCTCGCATCTCCTCCCACGTCGCGCGGGTTCGCCCGAGGACAGCCTCACCCGTTTTGTGCTTAGTGCCTTTGCGGATGACGTCCTTATCGGGTGTAGCAACGGCCAAGATGCTCGCACCATTGCAAAATGGGTGAGTATTTACTGCGCTGCATCCGGCTCGCGCCTCAATTGGGGTAAATCGGTGGTCATGCCGATTCACAACCCAGGGGATGTGGAGGAAGTCAAAGCCACCGCTTTCAGTGCGGCACGCTGGACGGACATTACTCAGACGTCGGTTCGCTACCTTGGGGTCCAATTGGGCTCCGATGAAGCAGTCGGCCTCGACAAGCTTTGGCAAACACAGGTGGATGGCATGTACAAACGCCTGGCAATGCTTCGGCTCAGTATGCTTCCCGTGTCGGCACAATGTTGGGCCATCAACACTTTCGTGTACTCCAAGATTGTGTTCTTGGACCGCTTTCATCCGGCTCCAGCCTCGTATCTCGAAGACTTGCACACTACGGTCATCAACGCGCTCCGGGTGGCTCATGGCAAGAGGCTTCTTGTCGCCGAGGAGCATCTTTGTCGGCCCCTTCGCGCTGGTGGCTTTGGCTTGTTTGACATCCGTCGGCAGACCATGGCTGCTCGAGCGAAACGAGTATTCACTCTTTTGGACGTGAAATGCTACAGCCGCTCGCGCTTGATCTCTGAAGTCCAGTACCTGCTACTTCATCGTGG
>JAKTSG010000040.1:0-115930 GCA_030580095.1 Blastobotrys petasosporus | reverse complement strand
TGCAAAATTGTCACAGTTTGCGCGCGCGGCCACCGCCTGCGCGCGCGAGTAGGCGAAAAGTATGGTGTTGGAAAAGTATGTTGTTCGAAATGAACGGATATAAGAATTGATCTCTTTTATTTTTTTTTTCTTGGCTTAGCTAGCGCACCTCCCAGTTTCTTTTGACATGTTGTAGGTGTTTCTTTTGCAATGTTGTTTGGAATTTGTTTTTTTTCACCAACGCGCGCTCTCTTTCCCGTCGTCGTCCCCCTCGTGTCTTTGAGCTGATGTGGCGGGGCGGGTTTTTTGTTTTTTTTCTCTCTTCAAGCACAAAAGTAACTGTGGGTTAGGTAAGCAGAATGGGATTGTGTTAGGTAATGTGAAGAATCTAAGGTTTTTATTTTTCAAAGAGTAAACAAGAATTTCGTCTTGTAATTAAATCCGCAAAAGATGGCTTTAATTCACAAGTTGTGCCTGTATTCTATTCTATTCTATCTATATCCACTCATCTCATCCTAGTTCCAGGATCTCTGTCCAAGTACCGTACAAATGGGTTGTCATTTAAACTCTTGACAAAATATCTGAGATCTCTGGAATGCCACTCCAGCAGAAGCCGGGACATATAGGCCCCGCCTGACATTGAAGGAGGACAAGAAATAAAGGGCCCTTGAGCTGTATAAGTGTTCGGCAAGCATCCAGTATCTTGGAGCTTCCGTCCGGTTCAAGATGTGCCATCTCATCATGCCGTATCGATTAGTTGAGATCCGAGCTGCATGAAACCCGTATAGCAGCTGAAAAGAAAAGAACCCAATTTGATCAGTTGATGCCGGGGGTTTGTTTCTTGCATCAGAAAGTGTCCCTTCTCTTTCTCTTCATCTAGAAAAAAGTTCTTGGCAGGTTACCAAAGAACTCAGAATTCAGAATTCAGACTCAGATTCAGAGCACACGGCAAAAACTAAAGAAAGGGTCTTGTGGATAAATTCAAAATCTTTTTTCGCGCAGAAACATACATCTCAGATGACTAACCTTTTTTTTATCGATATTATCGAACGAGAATCATCGTATGAGTGAGGAGGAGAATCTGATGACGATGACGCCCTTGGAATAAACCCTTATTCTAAGACCTCCCTTAAAAGGGAATATGGACAGCTCTCAAACCCGGGCCCCTTAATATCTCTATCGATATGGGACTTAAAGCATGTGAAATAGAAAAAATGTTCGTTCTCAATGTAGCCGCTTATTTTTCATATGTACCTCTGAACGGTTCATTTCGGTGTCGGAGGGGGGCCACACGAACCGCGTTCAATGCGGCTAAAGGAGCTTTAGAATTGTACATGAAAAATTGATACATCATACATGATGCAAAAATGAAAAGATTTTCTGGTTCCTCGGCTTGGTCTTCTGGATCTGTGTATCAAACCGCAACGGCACCATGAGCTCGATGGGGACAAATCGACCCATTACCAAGGGTCCGTTAACACGGATTTGTTTCATTCTTGGGGAAGGAGCTATTTATTTTTTTTCGGTTACAGTTACTGGATTCTTCAGTGTTCAAAAAGAAACTGACTAATTAGAGTCCCCAGCTAATGAAAACGGATAAGATGATCATGATCTTATAGAGGTTTGGATCAAAGACAGCAATTTAACACCACTGAGCCGCCTTCTTTTCATTAATGAGATGATGAGAATCAAAAACAAAAACAAAACAACAACAAAAAATTTAATAAGACAGACTGCTTTTTTGGGGGTCACAATATTTGGATCCTTTAAAAAAAAGGGTTGCAGGTTACATTAATCAAGGGACTTCCTGAAATGGCCACAATGATCAATCTCCGTCGGAGAAACCGCACGGCGATCCGATACAATTGTCATTAGCGACTCACATGTTGGTAAAGAAACTAAAGCGCCGTACGTTTTTTTTTTGCATCTGATGTTCTATCAACAAAAATCTTCACACTTCAGATGCCTAAAATAGAAGGATTCTTGTACGGTACATCTGGAATCCCAGGATGAAACGTACAAAAACGCTTATCCGATCGGTCACTGGATAGAATTACCACAATCGAGGGAAGAAAGAGTTTACCCTAATTCTGTTAATCCACCACATTGATGGTAAATGTTTTTCTTCCTTAAAGCCCGGGTGCAATACAGATGAACATTCGGGGCGACCGATCATCATCTCCTGAACAAAAATCCAATTATGCTCATGGTGAAAAAAAAGTGCTCGTGACCTGTATTTCCGGGTCTCTGAAAACGCATCTCTTTACAGTGCACCGAACGACTTGCATCCAATTTATGCACGTCCTTTGTTGAGATGACGACAATGATGAGACTGTGGTTGTTCGCCTCTCTCGGATGTTTGTTGAAGTTTATTATTACAATTCAACCCTCGACATATTAGCCGAGAAACGCCGCCCTAAACTAGGTTTTGTAAAGCCTTCTCATTGTAGTAATATAACTACACAAGCAAAAACCCTTTATTACATCCGTGTCGACCTTCCTCATATGAAATTTTCTTGTCTGTGGGATTAAATGAACCAGAACAGGGCGGTTGGGAGGTCTCAGATCTTCTCAAGTCGCCGCTTTGATCGATCACAATTATTTTTGCTGGTTCGTTTTGACCTTTTTAATCTCCATTTGGAACGGTCTTTTAATTTATTTCATATTAATCTATCTGACACGCGAAGGTTTTTAATTCTTAAATGATCGTGGAGGCGGCGGTAAGATTTTATCTGGGTAAAACTCAGATGCTGTACATGTAGATGCACTCCAAAAACTCCTGCGCGGAATGAACTGGGCCCGACAGAAACGTGAAACCGGCAAGGTTAAGACATGAATTTCTATATCCAATGCGTGCTTTACTGGAAGCTCTCGTACAGTTTCCAAAACGCCGCATCCTGTTGCAATAATGCTGTCCAGTAAACTTTGCTGCTGCTGCCTGGGGGTGTGGGATCCCGCAATAGATCGCCCAAGCAGGAGGCCACTTCTGTTCATGTCAGATCGCCGACATTTGTACATTGCAGCCGCATAATTATGTTTGGCTCAATCTCTTCCAGGAACACTTTCAAGTTTCAGTGCTCTCAAAAACTGCAGTTCACACGCAAGTACATTTTTGGTTAGATTGGATTATTATTTTGCGGGTGGGATCTCATGATTGGATAAGGTTTTGTGGACTTATGAAGAGATCTGCCATTAATTCTTTAATTAATACTAATTTGATCTCCGGATTTTGTATGGTAGCACCACAAATGAAGCCACTAAAGAGCACTGTCCATCTCATCTGGCACGTGTGCTGCTTCCGGTTCATATCCACTTTTTGCGATCCTTTGACACCTTGCAACTTTTCAGATCTTTTTCAAATGCCGAACTTTTGTACGCGTACGCCAGCATTTTTTTTTTTTTGTTTTTGAGAGAGGGGGAGCGCGTTTCAGTATGAGCATAAACTCGCCAGTTTAGCCGGAAATTAAAAACCTTCAGAATCTAAGGGGGAAGGAGGAGGGCTTCTGCACGTTGTCGGCTGCACTGCAGCAGCCGCATTTGCTGAGCACAGGATTGAACACTTGCAGATGCATTTTTTGGGGGCGACAGATATCTTGTACGCGTATCTGAGCAAACCAGAACCAGCGATCCTTCAAGACGCCTTTAGAGATGAGAGACAGTAGGCGCAATTTTCAACAGAGAATACAGCCGGAAATGGAACTTGTTCAAATCGTGTGCGGTGGGGGATTCAATGTGTCCTGGGCATTGGGGATTACGTACGATGCCAAGTTGTTCTATCAGAATGTTCTATCTCTCTGAAGTGGTTTCTGTAGCGAGTGTGTTTCGCCGTTGTGCCATCTATACCTGGCTCTTCCATTAGGCGCCTCCGTCGTACCGTGGAGTCTTTACAGCTAAGAATCTACACGAGTTGGGGCTTGGGTCGAGATTTTGTGGATCATGGGCTGCTGTAATTTCTACTCTTACATTGTTCCATGGATCAATCTACAGGGTGGGGGATCGATGTGGACGGGTCCGGTCGCTTTAGTGCATTGCACACTCCCGCCTCCCGTGCAATATGTGAGAATATGTGTATATTTGCATATCCTGATCAGATATTCGGAGTTATTTGATCCGAATTGCTGGGTGGTGGCTATAGTTGTTTAATTAGCCACATTACGAACCAGAAAACTCACATACTAGTAATCACACGTAAATCCCAGCTGCAATACCCTATAGTTCTGTAAATCACTTTTCAGCTACTTGATCAAAATCTTGTTCCACTAAATTAGTACCCTGGGCAAAAAAACTTCTAAGAGTACAGGGCTCTACAAAAATACTCTCGCCACGATGCGGCTCACGGGGAGCAGATTCTTTGAAGAGATATCTCCACAAATTCAAAGCATAAACATCAAATGGGCATTTTTTTCCGTACTTCAGATTTAACCTTCTTTTACCGCCCATTCCCCCGCCATTCCTCCATCTCCAGCCAATCCCTACGTCGGTAACAACTAAAGCGGATAGGCCCCCGAAATCACCCGGGAGCGGATTAACCTCAGAACCCTTGCACCAAACAGAATTAAAAACACCAACTTATCGCTTGGACCTCATTGGCCGATAGCGGCCGTGCCAAAGTCCCTGCTGTGCTGGACCAAGACCACCCGGCACCGTGCATGAAATTGTGTGCTGTGGAGAGTAGGACCCGAGCATAACTGTCGCGAACGTTGTGGCACTTGGGACACTTTTCACGCTCACTCACCCAAAAAAACTTTTTGGGTGTGCCTCTTATCAGCAAGCATGAAAAATAGTCATTATGCCACCACCAAACATGGGCCCCCTCCATAGTTTGATACCGTAAATGGGCCGAAGCCGGGGCTTGGGCTTTTTCGGAGAATCTTGGAGCTGGGAATCCACAGAGAGAGGCAAAACCGGTGATTCGCTGTAACTAGTTTAGATTCCCATTCTTATGTAAGGCTTGCTGCTGCTGCTGCTTCCTGCCCCGTACCGGTATGTATGTAAGTAATGGAGTAGATGAACCCCCAATACACAATTCCCTCATACGTAATATCTTACTCTTTCTTTACTCTTTCACTCTACTCTTCCTTCTCTTTATAAGTGGTTTCCCAAAGTTCACTCGTTTTCTCCCTCCCCTCACTGCGATATTCTGAATCAAATGAAGCCCTGGGATAATCCGGAGCGCATCAACGCTCTGGACTTGATCAGCGACCCTTCTTCCACCACCACCACTACATCCACCGCCGACGACACCCACCTTCGCGACGACAAGCCTGGCGAACCTTCCACCGCTCCACAGATCTGGCGACTCTATTCAAAGGCCAAGACGGACCTGCCGAACAAACAGCGCATAGAGAACCTGACCTGGCGGATGATGCAAAAGGACCAGCACAAGCACAATAGCAGTAGTAGTACCCCCACCACCGACAGTTTACGACCTTCGCTATTATCGTCTTCAGCTCCTCAAACATCCTCTTTCAGCATGTGGCCCCAGGACGGGAATATCAATCGCGAACAGAGCCACCACCAGAACCGCCAGCTTCCTCTTCACCACCAACAACAACAACATACCAACCTCGATGATAGACTGGACTTTATAGCTCCTGCTCCGGACTATAGCAACAACACTCAGAGAGTAGACTACCATTTAATGCCGCAGGTATATCCAGAATCGCTATCACAACTGCCGCCGCAACAGCAGCAGCTTCCTCAGCGCCATAACCACCATCCACTGTCGCCGCAGGACCTCGGTAGTATAGAACCAAGCATACCACCACCGCCGACACACCACCAACAACATCACCACCAACCTGATCCTATGGCCTTGGGCACTAACGATAATTTAAACCTATCTGGTGCAACAACGCCTGTGCATGAAAATGACCTGTCGCAATCAACGTTTGACTACATGGCACACGTGAAGCAGATGGCTGAAGGCTACCACCCATTGTCCAGCCCGAGTGCGGCGTCGGAATCACGCAAACGGGCAGTCGTAGTGGAATCCTACTCGAAACCGTCGCCTCAACAACAAAGCAATGCGTTTGAATTCTCTCTAGATCCGTTGGCCATTGAAGGTTTGGATGGCTATTCTCCGCAGACCCATTCTCTGGGGTTCGAGTACCCGGCCGATAATCCGCTCGATGCGGCGCCGAGTATGTTTATGGAGGGTATCAATGATTTCACAGTACCTAGTGGAGGTGCTACGGCTAGACAGCAAAGCTATACAGATTTTTCGAGTATATGGGATGGAGGATTTGGTAGTTCGATTCGACCAAGTGAGATGCACATTGAGGATGGAATCTCGAACAATGCGACAGCCAATAACAACAATAACAATCATCCAACGTCTAGTCCCTTTGACATTCAACGACCGCTATTTGATTTCCCTAACGACAATGATAATGATAATACGCCAACAATTTCATCCCTAAGCTCGAGTCTACCGTCGCAGCATACGATTACGCGCACGTCCATTTCTTCTTCGAAATCAGTCAGGCAACCCACCTCAGCTACTTCATCCTCAGTTACAAGTCCTGGGTCGCCTGCGGGGTCAATGCCGGCCCCTCCACCTTCTGCAGCAGCTTCGATAACGACGAAGCGGCCGCGGGTTCCTAGATCCAATTCGTCGACTAAACTGTCGTCCAACACGACTCCGTCATTGACAAAACGAACCAACTCGTCAACTAATCTGAGCACCTCAGTACCTGCTTCTTCGTCACCAACGGGCTGTTCCAACTGTCATACGAAAACTACCCCATTGTGGCGACGGTCGCCTGCCGGTCTACCACTGTGTAATGCCTGCGGGTTGTTTCTCAAGCTCCATGGCGTCATTCGTCCTCTCAGTTTGAAAACTGACGTGATCCGCAAAAGAAATCGATCTGGCGGGAACAAAAAGTCGGCAAAGGACGACAAGGATGACGATAAGAAGAAGCCAGGCACATCATCTTCGCTCAGTCGCAGCAATTCTAGCCGCAGCAAAAGCCGGCCAAGCAGTGTCGCGAATGCTGCTGCGCTAGGAGGACCACAGGCATTGACACCGCTGACAAGCATGAAGACGCCGCCTGCGGCACACATATCGAGCGGGAATACCAGTGCTGGAGGAAGCACCAACACTAGTGCCGCAAACTCCAACGCCAACACGCCGCAAGCACAGGGAACGACCCCGGGAGAAGACGATCATCATTTCGGCAGCATGACATTCCAAGTTTGATTTTGTAGAGAAGAGACTATTAACATATGTATTAAGAACTTGTATGACACCTTCGATTCTAGGGCTGTAGGGTATTTCTTCATATCTACACTTCGCCGCTAGTGCCATTTTGGCGTGCCCATGCCGCGGTACCACTCAAGTGTACCCGTCGGTACACTTGTGAATCCAAGAATGTAGACTTGCTGGATGACAATTAGTTTAGTACCAATTAGTGGACCCCCACTCTTGTATCCATGATAGATTAGATGCATTTCAATGATCTACTTGAAAACTGTAGTGTATCATGCACATTCATCCTCACGAGTGGCCATTGGGATGCATTACCACCGTAGCCGCACTCTGCAAGTATATTCTACGTAAAAGACCCTATCTCCTGTATTCTTATACGACCGATACTATTTTATCCAGGTTCATGGCTGGAAGCGTGCTTAGCGCCATTGTCGCAAATTTAATGTAATGCACACCCTTTTGCCGTGCAGATGCTGCTTGGAAATTAATAAATTCTTTTTTTTCTTTCACCGGGGGGCCCACTTGGAAGTTGATCTTAGATTCGCATAGTGACCCCATTTGTGTTTGCTTTTATGCACAGGGACGAGTTTAGCATATGGTGGTTCCGAGTATTGATGAGCATTTGTGCCAGGGCTGTGTTGGCCGCTTTCAAGGATGTTCCTGTTTTTGTTGGAGTATGCAGTGCAGGTGAACGCACCGATGAAAAGGATGCGCGTTCAAATAAACACCCGGAAACACGAGGCGCGTTTGCAGTATATTGCATCTACATACCGGTTAGAGCGTTGCATATGAAATGGGTGCATTGAATACGAATCACAGAGAGTGGTGGTATAGACTGCTCGTACGGTTGAATTGGAATATAACGAGTTGGTGCGGAATTGAAGCGAGAGATACTGCGCTGCGAGTTGGCCGCTCGGCTCATCGTACTAGTTCCAAAGCCTTTTTTTTTTCTTACTAGCGTGCCCTTGAATTTGTCACGATCGCCTCCTAGTCGTCAAGACGCATTGTGATGAGCCTAACCCATAAAGGAAGTCTACACACCCCCGACCCACCCTGCCTGTCATAAAAAAGTGCATCTCAGTCATTCCCCAGGATCTGCAAATATTGAAAAGGTCTGGATTAAATTCTCGACTGTTAATTCAAAATGAGGTTGTCGGTTGTACCAGTAGAACCCCGGTATCTGGGTCTTGGAGATGCATGGACAAATGTATTAGGAAGAGCAACTAAGCATATCTTCCGTATCCTTGCACCGGCATTCTAAAACTCATACATCCCACTCCAATTTCAAGAACCTCACCCTTAATGGTTTGAGGATCGACCGTACAGTTTGTGCACACTATCTTTTTTGGACCGATCACCACGACGCTCCGAGAAGGTTTGGACTAACTCAGAAAGGAAATTTCATGCAATGACAAAAATATTCGAGGCACAATGATACCATGCATGTACTTTAGTCTGGTTTTATGTACCGTGGTAGATTTCAGATCCACTCAACGGCGCACACGGTACTCGCACTAGTGTCGCGCTAGTGCGGCGGTGGTGTCGCAGGATGTACACTAGCGCAGGCTTTACAGCTAATAAACTTGCATTATATTAAACCACGTAATTTAGACCGGCTTTTCCTGTCGCCTTGCAGTAGCATCGTATAGAATTTGTTTACACGAAAAAAAAGCTGGGGTCATCACATTTTTTTATCATAATTGCTTATGACTATTTTACCTCTTTCGGCACCTTGCTTCTCATTCACCCCACTCCACTCCATCGCTCGAAGCTTCCGCGATTACGAAAAATGACGCAAGTCCCGGTGGCGCTCTCTTTCTCTCATTCAATATCTCTTCAGTAATACTAAGAGGGAGCAACTTTCGATAAATCTTGGCCCGAGTAACATCCCACTCTGGTCTCGGTCAGTTGCTCCAGCAAAATTGTCGCCACTTACACTAAAGTATGTCCGGCAATGCAAGCATGGGTATTTTGGAAGATCTTTTTGGTCATGGGACCCCACTCGCAAAAATCCAAGCTACCTCCCATTTTGTAGCGTGAAAAGTCGTGCGGCTGCGTTGCGGCTTGCTTGTGAATCATAACCTACGCCGCACGACTCTGCTCCATTGACAGCCCCTTTGAAGAAGCCCATAAGATGGAGGAAGTTCTATATGAGATAAGCTCTCGTTTATTCCATAATCACAAAGACTGTAGCCAAGTAATAGTCGGCATATTCGTCTCCTCCGCTAGCGACCTTTGCCTCCAAATCCCTCAAGTTTGGCAATTGCTGCTCTCGCTACAAAAATTCAAGCATTACAGTACGAAGTATGTGTTTTAAAAGTTACACCGACGGTACTGCGTCTGCCTATCCAAAGCTATCCATCCCCCGCTGTTGCGCTTGGATTTCAGTCAATTCCCAACAGAGCAACAACCGGAACTCGGCGACTTTGCAGATAAACTCGCCGAATCTCCACAACACCATCGGCCTCCACACCGGTCGGGGTATACCCGCAATACTCATATCGCGACGCAGGTGTGCGCCGTGCTTATTTATGCGGAATATAGCGATGATCTCATATCAAATGTGATACCCCCAGTGGGGGATCAATATCACGAAAAGTCTGAACGAACGCAACTTGGGTCAGTAAAGCCCAGAAGCACTTGAGGAGTATATAATCTGACGATGCTGGTACTTTCGACAACAGGTTGGTTGAATAGATGAAGACGGTTAAAAATGCAGGTACAATCATGTTGCGGTCATAAATTACCCCACGCCGGGTTCATGCAATGCGACGCCGTGTGTTGATTTTATGCGGAATTCAATCATGATAAGAACAGAAATATAAATAGAGACAATTCTCTGAGTATAACCCACATTCATCAGCAATAGAAATGCACGTTCAATCAGCATTACAGGCATTGCTAGCTGGAAGCAGCTCGTTTGTGCGACTCGACCAGCGGGAGCAAATCACTGGCGTTAACACGAAGCCACCCATGGGCTTCAACCCGTGGGCCAGATTTGAATGTGCTATCAACCAGACGGTGTTCACCGCGACTGCTGACGCCATTGCCAAGAACGGAATGCGCGAGGCAGGTTACGAGTGGATCAATCTTGACGACTGCTGGCCGGAGCACACGCGAACCAGCAACGGGTCACTCGCGTGGAACAGCACACTGTTCCCTGATGGGTTCTACTACTTGAGAGACTATATTCACGGGAACGGGCTCAAGTTTGGTGTCTACAGCGATGCAGGCACCGAGACGTGCGGAGGGTACCCGGGTTCCCTCAACCACGAGCAAATTGATGCCGACACGTTTGAGCGGTGGGGAATTGAGTACCTGAAACTCGACGGGTGCTATGTGGACAACTTTACTGGAAAGTCAAGCGAGGAAACGTACCGAGAGATCTACTCTCGATGGCACGACGTTATCGCCCAGATGCAGGACCCAATGATCTTTTCAGAGAGCGCTCCCGCGTACTTCTGCGATGTAGCCAATCTGACAGACTGGTACGAGATCATGGACTGGGTGCCATTGTACGGTCAACTGGCGCGCCACTCCGACGATGTTTCAGTGTTTGACGACTCGGACGCATGGGACTCGATCATGAACAACTATGGCGAGAACACGTTACTGGCTCGAGTCCAACAGCCTGGTTATACAAATGACCCAGATTTTATTATTGCCGATCATGGGAACCTGACTTTGGACGAGAAAAAGAGCCACTTCGGCCTGTGGGCAAGTTTCGGGGCCCCGTTGATCGTCTCCGCGTGGATTCCAGATCTCGACGACGAAGTGATTGAGTACCTGACCAACAAGGACTTGATTGCCGTTGACCAGGATGACCTCGCATTACAAGCTACTTTGGTAAGCACAGATTCGGACTTTGACGTCCTGACGCGATCTTTGGCCAACGGTGATCGTCTGGTCACTGTTTTGAATCTGCAAAGCACCAATGCGGAGTTTAGTGTCTCTCTGCAGAGAATTGGACTCGGGAGCTCATCTGTTCATGCGAAGGATCTGTGGACCGGCGAAACCAAGACTTTTCACAACGCAATCTCCGGCACACTTGCAGCCCATGCCACAGCCATCTATCGTATCGCCCACCAAGGATCTGTCACTCCAACTGGTATCATCTTCAATACCAGCTCCAGAAAGTGCTTGAGTGCAAATGGTCTCTCCGTCACCTCGTGCGACGGCGGCGACGACCAAGTGTGGACCATCAGGAACGGCGTGGTCAGCGCCCTTTCAACACCCAACAAGTGTCTTTCCGAATCCAATGGCAAGCTCTCACTCGCTAAATGCACTGCGCATTCCAAGTCCCAGCAGTGGACCTACGGTATTACGGGCAACATCCGTAACTCGCACACGGGCCACTGTGTGTCCGGCACCAGCGGCTCGCTGGCGGTCGGGCCCTGTGGCTTGAGTGACGCCGCCGTGTTCGAAGCACCCAGCGGCTGGCTCCAATACGAAAATCCATAAACTTTTGATATATCTACATGTAGTCTAGCGATTTTACATCATTTCATACGAAAAACTCTGGCTCTGTGCGTAAATCTCAGTCCTGGCTCACCTTTCATGCAGGGCGAGGAACCCACAGCATCAACGGCCTACGCCTCATTAAAACATTGTGAGACGTGCCGCAAACGGGGTTCGAAATCTGAACTCTTGACAGGCGCCGTGCCTAGAAAGCAAATTAAATATGTTGAATACCGAGACTCTGTTATTTGCAGTAATCTGGTTTATGTTGGAAAATCCGGGCAGCGTGACCAGCTCTATTTCATGTTACAGAAGACGTCGCTTGAGTGGAGAAAGCTCCTTGTCCAAGCACTGTACTGTTACAGCTGATGCTTGTCTACAAACTCAAGCAGTTTTCTTGCTAACATGTTTGATTTCGGGGGATATACAGTGGCCATACTTGCACAGGCCATGAACGTTGGATACGCTACGGCCCCTCAGGTTTGATACAATGACCCTTACCGTAACGTCTTTATGTTGTATTTGGGCCGATAGATAACTGTATAGTCAACTTTGGCCCCTTGTACGCTTATCTTGATGTCAAAATGATGTTTCTATGGTATTGCATACCTTATGTTGCTAGCTGCTGTTTCGAAGAATCCAGTTATATTACACCTGTAAACCCTTGCGCGTTGCATCATAGGAAAGAACAAATTCTTCTTTACCGTGTCTGGAGTGACACTTACGGCTATTGCATATTGGTTGGTTGCTCAGTGGCAGTCGCATTTATTCTCTTTAAAATTATTGATCCGAGTTTGAATTGAGTCACTTGTGGTCTCTTTGAGCAGGCGAATGGATGGATGTCGGGGTGTATCTTTAGACAGGTATATTGATTTAACTCATTTAAATACCATCGCTCTGAAGTCATTGTGATTTAATTGCGAGTCTTTAAGACATATATATTCATTTAATTCGTTTAAATACCATAGCTCTGAAGACCTCGTGATTTAATTGCGAGTATTTAAGACGGATGTGATCATTTAAATCATTTAAATACCATAGATCGGACGACCTTGTGATTTAATTGTGTGTCTTTAAGACAGATATGTCATTTAAATCATTTAAATACCATAGCTCTGAAGACCTTATGATTTAATTGCTCTTCTCAGCGACAGATATACTCATTTAACTCATTTAAATACCAGAAGTATGAAGACCTTAGTATTTAATCTTCTACTGCGTTTCTTCTTTGCTGGATTAAACTATACCAGGCATCAATCAAATCCTTCCAGAGACTGACTCAAATTGATAGTCCACTGTGTTGTGTGAATTAAATAGAGTGCCTAAAATATTAAAATACTAGTGCAGGGCCGAGCCATCCATTTAATTGTAGTGGAAGTCCACTTAAATCGAGCACTTTGAAATACGACCTGATTTAAATCACCTGGATCAGATTTAAATGTAGGGCGCTTTATGGACGACTAGAATCATACCAATGAGTCAAGAGCTGGTTCGGATATATATATTTACAATGGTTCCGTCTCATTAAGTGGGACCCGATGATTTCAAACGCGTTGTGATATATGAGTTGAAATGGCGCGGCTGCCGCCGCACTATACCCCTTTACTCTTGCCATAGTCTACCACAGCGGGTAGGCTCTTACACACTTCAACGCACTAGCATACAAAACAATGGACGGTCTCTGCTTTATTATATCTGAAGTATCTCAGCTTGCTCTTTGTTGGCTCCAGGCATACTGGACTTGGTTTGTCACGCTGGAGTTCACCGCCGGAACTACAAGTGCTTGGCACCTGCCCTGCGCGCTTCTGAGCTCGACAGCCGACATGTTTGCTCGAATACACAACTGCTCGGAAGACGAATTCGAGTGCATTATTAGACGGGATGTGGCGTATCTGGGCATCCACTGGCTGGCTTGGGAGGCGCTTATAGTAGGCCTGGTCAGCATTGTGATGACAAAACTCGGCGCAGCAAGGATAAAATTACTCTGGTGGGGTGTGATTGGAGCAATCGCATCCATAGCGTTGATTGTTGTTCCGTATAGAGGGATGATGGACCCATCGGTTCGAGAGCTGTTTTACGCGTCTGAAGAGGCGACGGCAGTTTGGATGCATTTGATGCACGTGTTCCGCGACTTGCTGTTCTATGTTCAATTCGGTGTTTACTGCTTTGATATCTCGGTGACAGCAGACATGGAGGAAAATGGAAAAGATCTGGAAAAAGGGCGGGGGATGGCACTGCCTTGATAAGTTGGTGTCAGTGCACAACAACGACAATAATCACTAACAAAAACACACCTGACGTACTATTAATATTTCTAATACTCAATACAACTCAACAAAATACTTAATATACCAAAAATGATCGGTGAGCCGCACGGACTGCGGCTGAAAATTCGGGGGCTATACGCGTCAAAAAACGATTTTTCAAGGAATCGGCAATAGTTTAGTGGCTAGAATTTCCGCCTGTCAAGTTCTGAGTAAAATCAGGACAGCACGCGGGGGACCGGGGTTCAATTCCCCGTTGCCGAGCATTCTTTTTTAGGTTCATCTGTACAGTGACAGCGTCTGTAAACTGCATAATACACACTCTCGATACATTTGTGGCGTGATTGGGTGTAATTTTTTTTGGAACCGACTGGGTCCATGTGTTGTGATTTACCGGCGATACGGGAATTGGTGTGGGTCATGTTGACATTACCACCAAACGGTGTGTTTACACATGGAAACCACACGATGGGAGGCGTGACGATCACAAGCGGAATATTGATGGGATAATGCATGGAAGTGTGACATGATAATCCTGCATTGGAAGGGTATGAAAAACTTTAAAGTATCCAGGTCCAGGATGAGTTGTTCGAAGAATTTTTGTTCATATTTGCAGTACAAGTTCTTTACTTAAGAGTACAAAGAGCGGTGTGTCTAGTCTAGTAGAAGTAAACAATGTCGTATTTGCAGTAGATAACGCTGTTGACAAGTCCAGAAGGATTCCATCCGATCGGATACTCCCTCCCATAATCCCATACCTTAATTTCAACAATAGTTTAAAATCCCCTCCAACATTAAGGGGATATGATATGTTTAGACAACTTTTCCCTTTCTAACGATTAGTACAAGGGACTCTTCAGCCTTGAAAAATGTAGTATGGAGCAAATGGCCCCAGATAAGAAGAGACGAAGAGACAAGAAGGGCCCCTGGAGGGACGCACCTTTTGTGCAACAAATAAAAGCCGTTGCCAAGACCTTCCCGAGGGCATGCACACTGCGCTGGGACTGCCCTTCTCTGGTCGGGCACACGGTGCATAGTCGCACCGATAGTCCCCGTTGTTATTATCTTGTGTGTTGTTGTTTTTGTTCCATTCGTTCCCTGAAGGTCCCTAGGATCCTGCCTTTTTTCTCTCTTGTACTGTAAATGGAATTGTTTTTGCATAATCCTACGATACTTTTACAGAGATATCGAGTGACACCCGCGGAAAAAACAGATCCATGCAATCTGCAGACTGCTTAGGCGCATTGGGACCCTGACCGGTATATACATGTATGTCCCGTGCCGGCAAATCCCCGTCTCGAAATCCAATACACAAGTTCGCACGCACGTACGGTATAACCTACTCAAAAGTCCTATCACCTTAAATTTTGAAGAAACCCTTTGTGTGGAATATTTTAGACAGCACACCGCAAATAAAAGGTTGCGGTTAAATTTAGTGCGACATTGCATACATCCGAAGGGCACCCCTCTCCATCCATCGTGCAGCATCTAATCGTCGTCATCACCTCACAGATAATTGCTCCTGTACACGCATCTCCCCTGGATTTTTGTTTCCCTCTTAACCGAGATTTACTTGTAAGATTCAAAAGCTCTTTTGTGTGTGTTAGTTGAACATCTAAAACGGAATACAAGGGTCCTAGGGTCCTGAGTCTGTCCCGTTTCCAGCCCTACGGCTCCAGGAGACCCAGGAGACCTCCATGTCCCAATTAGGCAACAGGGGGTTGGGAGCATGGACTGCCGAAAAAAGTTCACACCGTACCCACACCGCCCCCGTTTCGGAAGTTGGGTCCTTACTGCGATCTGCACGTAAAGATTTTGCATCTCAGATGTACCTTTTTTTTTCCAATGGCAAAAGGGTTTATAGGGTTTATATTATCGTACCGACTTTTGAAAAAAAGTTTATAATCTTCTCAAGAATCTACAGTGAAATACCAAAATTGAAACATGCGGCGAAAAATTTCAAGAACAGATTAGACATGTATAAGATATATAAGTTATATCGTATAAAATAGATAAGATGACGGAGGATCGGGTTAAGTTAAAACAAAGAATAATCAGCAACTCTTACCAAGAGCAGCAAAAGATTTCAGTGATGGATAAGAAAGGAAAAGGATAGATGACGTTTTGTACACAAAAATCCACCACTCAAATTTAAAAACAGAGAGCTCTATCGATGAACCGCAGCACTCACTGGCGGAGCACCCGCAGCAAGTTGTGCCCTTGGAACACTCGTTGGAGATCCATGTCGGTGTCGAGGCGCTGCTTGTGGAGGTGGTAATGGGTATCCGTTGCCCGGTGTTGTTGTTGGTGGTGGTGGTCGCGTAGTAGCAGAAGGAGAAGTAGAAGAAGGAGCACCACCGTACATCATGTTAGTCGTAGAATATGCACGGTTGAGTGTATTATTAGATGGGAAATGCACAGAACTGGTGATAGAGTTTGCTCGCGAGCTCGTCGCACTGGTGATTGATGCTGCAGACAGTCGTCGAGAGTTAATAGACATTGCGCCATACCGGGAGCTGGTGAACTCGGCGACATCGCCAAGGTCAAATTTTTGCGACCACGGCTGCGCACCTCCACCGGATGGAGGAGGAGGAGCAGGGCCCCGCTGATAGCCTTGCATTCGTTGCTGTTGCGTCGTCAAATGTGGGTTCGATGTGTATGATCGCAGTGGCGGCGCTTGTGGTTGTGCTTGTTGTGGGTTGTAATGCTGTGCAGACATAGACACTGGCTTCTTGCTGCTTATGGACCGTCTCGATCGACGAGCAGTCATGCTCATCATGTCAAGCTCAAAGTCACCGCTGGATGGAGGATGCATAGACGGTCGCTGTGGAGGTACTGCAGACCGCGGTCGTTGTTGTTGTGGTGGTGGTTGTGCCGAGATTGGTCGAACGTGGTTCTTCGGAGGCGGCGGCATGGACTGTGTCGAGTGAGGAATGTGTGGACGCTTCTGATACTGATGGAGAAGCTCCTGCTCTCGAGCGATCAAAGCTTGCTCTCGTTTAGTCAGGACGTCCTCCCGCGATTGCAGCGACTTGATCATTTGCTGTTCGGAGGTGGACGACGACGAAGAAGGCGGTGAGTGCGCAGCCGACGTCGACGACGACGACTGCTGGGCGTCGTCCTCCAGCGAACTCGACGAAGCGGAATCGTAATACGGCATGGATGGTTTAACAGTTCCTCGTGGCAGAGGAGGGTTCAAAGTCGGTAAAAGAGAAGAGCGACGTGCAGAATGTGATGGTGATGAAGAAGAGGAAGAGAAAGTCGAGTGAGACGCCGGCTGAGGTCCTTGTCTAAGATGGCCAAAGGGACCGCTACAAGGCTCTTGTTGCTGCTGCAGTGGTGAGAGCTGCCGGTCGAGCTGCAGGTGCTTGGGACCGGGGGCCGCGCCATTGGGTCCGGGTCCCATGGGTCCCAACGGAGTTGATAGTGGTGATGGTGGCGCGATACTGGCGACCCGCTTTTGGAAAAGGGCTGAGTGCTCGACATTAACCAGTTGGCACATAAACGCATAGACCGTTTCCAGGTACGGAGCCTTGATGGAGAGAAATTGTGCTTGTTGCAATGGTTGGTGCAGCAGTACATCAACAGGTACTGACAGAGAATGGAAATAGTTGTAGTAAAGTATGGGCGAGTCACTATGCTGGAAGCTGGACGGCGATGTAGATGCCACCGATACGGACGCCGTAGAGTCGACCGAAGAGTTGGAAGAAGACGAAATCGATGAAGATTTGCTGATACAGCTACTCGTAGGTGTAATGCAGTTAAGATTGAGGTTTTGTACCAGGTACTGCGAGTTGAAATCGCTGCTGAGGTCTGCCCCCTGTCCGTTTGCGATTTTAACCAGCTCTTGTATAATGCCCTGGTAAATTGGTCTTGCCAATGTATTTTGCGACAGCTTCTCCAAATTCGGCGTGTCAAAGATAATAGACAATGGTTGGAATGCGAGGAATGGGATTGCCCTTTCCCATTGCAACTGGATGAATCGTGCTTGACTGGCGAGAACAGTGCTCTCCAGCCCGACATCGTTCAACGATGCGATTAAGTCCGACACGCGCGACTCTAAATTAAATGCAAACTTGAATGTATCGACAGGCTCAAAATATGTTCTTGTTTGTTGGCCAGAGTGGATTATCTGGAACGGGTGTCGCACCGTAGGCGACTGGCACAACGGCGCGTCTGTGATCCATGCGATGACTGGTATGTTTTTCAAACTGGCCTGCAATTCAAGTTGCAGAGTCGACTGGCCAGATGACGTATCTAACAGGATAATTGTATGATTAGGAATTATAACGTGCATTAAGCTCGTGGCGATGCTTGCCAACTGTTGCGCACTCGACACGGAGGCAATGATAAAGTCGTATCCGTCTTTAGACGATTCCTCACTGGGCGAATAGTCTTGTGATAGAGGATCTCCCAGAAAATCGGATGGATCTACTGATGATAAGTCGAAAGATACACGTCGATTCGTTTTGGAGTCTCTGCGCGGCGGTGTTACTCGAGCCAACACATCTATATCAAACACCTCTGCTGGGCGAAGGAAATGACTGGAACCGAACTTCTCACTTGTTATCGATACTTTTCTCTGCTGGTGTTTGCGTAAACTCCATGCTGAAGACACTCGCACATCAGTCGATTGTTGCAGCCTCCAAGCCAAAAACACCAGCGACGGCGTATCTCCGACTAATGGTCAGTTAGAATCCTCTATATCACACAAAACATTTCCACGTACCAGTTAGTACTTCAATATCCGACATTGAAGTCTGCGATTGTCGATTGACCGATCGCTATAGGTGTTCTGTTTTAGTCGTCGTGTTCTTGCACCTTGCAGTGGACTAATTGAGGAGGCAGAGGCTAATTTAAGAAACCAGCCGCTTCTGAGATTTTGTATCTGCCTGCCTGCCGACACTTCTTATATTTGTATAATAAAAATTCCAAACAGGTGCTTTGAGGGTTCGCTCTTCTTTTTCAAGTCGATTAGGATTTTTATCGCGTTCCCTGTTTATCGGTGCGGGTTGAGATTATGTTGGTAAAATGTCTTGGTGGTTGCCGTTGAGATGAAAAGGGGGTGGTCGGTCCTGTGCTAAGTTGCAGTAAGGTCTGTACACTCTAAAATTTCGACACTTAGATGTCAAACTTTAAGCAATTGAAAAATAAAAAGATCCAAAAAGGTTTTTAGAAGGGACACCAACCAACGTTTTAAACTACTGTCGAATGATGTTTTGATAGCGAGCGAATGAAGGGCAGCGAACGCGAGGGTTTTTATGAGCTCCTTAAAGCGAAATGCACAAGTGGCTTCCTCCCGCAAATTGGCCGAGCGAATGAATCTATTGGTATTGACGTCGATGAACAAGTCCGATAAGCGAATGTTGTGATGAATGGTGTTACGACGACTAGAAAAAAGTGTTCAAGGTTTTGACAGTAGACCCCACCGCAGAATGTTTTAAGATTTTACCTCATGCGTTGCTTCTGCAGGCCCCAAAGACAGCAGCCACACGCAACAGTGACCTGAGTGCTCACGCTGAACAAAACACAGCAAGGAGTGTGAGGCTCACTCTCTTGTACCAACAGCAAGCGGCAGAATTTGTACATAGGATAGATGCATTGGGAAGAGCATTCTTCAGATACCTCAATGTGCTGTGAGTAAATAAAGCTGACGAAGTTCCCTTCAAGAATGAGAATGCTTTGCTAGTGGAATAAGCTAGAGGATACAGACACGAATGTCGGCAGGTGGCATCAGTCTGCCCGAGTCGGTTTGTAGCTAATCCGTAGCTAAGATGCGATATAGATACAGTACATACATACCCGAACTGTCTATTTTCGAGCTAAAGACAGTGTGTCTCTAGATCTCCAAGGTGACACAGGGGATCTGTTTGAATCCAACGATGTGCACAGGTCAAGCCAACTTTTACAATTGAAACTGG
This sequence comes from Blastobotrys petasosporus, assembly GCA_030580095.1. Classification (NCBI taxonomy): domain Eukaryota; kingdom Fungi; phylum Ascomycota; class Dipodascomycetes; order Dipodascales; family Trichomonascaceae; genus Blastobotrys; species Blastobotrys petasosporus. Next base: position 96,098 of record JAKTSG010000040.1, on the reverse strand, counting down.
ACACATTCACGAATCAACCAAAGATCAATTGACTTTTAATGTGTGATATCATGGTAAAGTTGCGAGATAGAGCCATGCTGGTTCATTCGAAAGTGCGTACACAGATATACCTCATGCGTACATCTCAGCACAGCACGACTGGTCGCCTCACTCAAAAAAAAATCGACTCTCAAGGCTTCCCCAGCTTTCTAGGCGCGCGCGCGAGGACAGCACACAAACACACATTGGATTTTTCACTCTACGAATCAAAGTACTTACCGTCTTTAAATACCGACAGTTCGTAACACATCACACAAGACCCAACAACGACAATGGTTGACACTGAAAAGCTCGCCAAGCTCCAGCGTGCCGCCGCTGCCGCTCGAATCGGAGGCAAAGGTACCCCACGACGAAAGGTCAAGAAGACCAACAAGACCGAGGGTGACGACAAGAATTTGCAGGTTGCATTGAAGAAGATCAACGCCCAGCGAATTCCAGGCATTGAACAGGTCAACATGCTCCGAGAGGACGGCAAGATGCTGCACTTCCCACGAGCCCAGGTCCAGGGTGCCTACCCATCCAACACCTACGCCGTGTACGGTACCCCAGTCGAGAAGGAAATGTCCGAGTTCTTGCCAGAAGTCTTGTCTTCCATGGGCCCAGAGAACATGGAGCAATTGCGAAAGATCACTGAGCAGATGCGAGCTGGCCAGCCAGCTACCGGCGAGGAGGGTGATGATGAGATCCCAGAGTTGGTGGAAGGTGAGACTTTCGAGAGCAAGGACGCCGAGGAAGTTGATTAAACTTCCTACACTGTTACTTTGAATAAAAGAGGAAGAATAGCTTTTTTGAAGATGTCTTTTTTTGTTACATATATACGAACAGTTTTGTATATCATTGACTGACGAAGCGATGACAAAGTATAAATTTTGCTTTTTTGTTGAAATTATCAAATGTAAATTATTCACTCCCGACTTATTCAATGTCTGAGGGATTCCGTTTATATAATTTGTGAAGCAAGCTTGTAATCAAAGATGTATACGAGGGATCAGGGAGAGGAATATGCATCCTACGAGCATAGGAAGCATATACACAGCCTCACTAGACTGCGACTTTTACAAAACTCTACATCGCATGCGTATATTATAAGTGCCCCATTACCTTTTATTACATATATACACCACTGTGACAATTCTAATGCTCTTTCATCCATGTACAACTTGACTATCTTCAGCATGGCAGCCCTTAGCCGCAGGTATATGGATTTTAACAGTTCATGGATGTAACGTAGGCTTGCCGATATAATTGCTGCTGACTTTACCTTCTTTCCTTTTTAGGCTTAAAAACAAGAATATATTTATCCATCAGACGCGACGCCACTTACACTGCGGCGTACTAGTGGCCCATTGGACCTGTCCGGTTTGAGATATATCAGTCTTTCTGCTTCAGTACACCTCAAACGTACCGTGATCTCCCCCGTGTATTGTTGTTATGTGATATAGTGTTGCTTAGATGTCTTGTATCAACGACCGTTAAAATTCGTGACCAACCACATCACGTATACAATACACCAGTCGTAATCATTTAAACCAGTCATATTCATAATATTATGGTAGAATATAGTCATTCGTTTCCAGCCAACCGACCTTCGAGCTTGCTGCAGTTTCGCAGTCGTTCCATACAGTGTTGTAGTGCATTATCGTTGATAGGCTTCTCTTACATCGCACAAATATTCCACAGTGTCACGTATAAGGTTGTCGAACTGTGCATATCCATGAAACACCAGCAGATATTGAGATGATCAAATGGTACACGAAGCACTGAGATTCGTAGGGCCCCAATTGCCATATGCTTGGCTGAGTTGGAGCTTTCGTGCCGGGCTGAAATTGTTCTTGAAATATTCACGCATTGACGGCACTCATCACGCAATAAAAAGGGGGCCCACTCCAGTTTTTCCCCTTCAGTATTCTCAACATCTTGTACCAGTGGTTGATAGCTGGTGTTGTAGTAGCATTTGAGGGTATGGCATGACACAAATCATGTGCTGTGTTGTCGCCACCGGTGTGCCTCTCACAACAGCGAGTGCAACTTTAAAATTCCCCATCCATCAATACTCGTTGAAGGTATGATGATGCATCGGTTGCCTCATTTCGAGTCCATGGAAGGGGCGGGTTGGTGTTGTTGCGAAATCTCACCAAAAACTTGAACACGGATCACATGGATATACCAGGCTAAGAGCCCCAAAATCTTTCTGCAAGATCAATCGCAACCTAGTCACTATTAAACACTGGCTGCTCGGGGCGGGGGCACAAGATGCGCTTACCCAAGTGCCACTCCGGCCGACCGCACTTGTTCAGACGATAATTGTTCATATCAGGCAGAACGCCACCAGGCCGCAATAATTGACTAAAATACCAGTCTTATACTTTATTGGTATGTGCGTCATGTCCTAAAAACACGTATGCCACGTCCTCAATGTCCCCCTCCAGTTTCCGGTTCTCGGCTTCGTTCAGAGCAAGTGCATCCTTTCTGTTACTATTCTCCGATCTTAGGACTAAGGAGGATGTTATCACCAAGGTCTAAGACCATTTGCATAGAAAAGCACACGTAGCAAGATGTCGTCGGGCCACGGATACAGTAGCCTCACTGTGCGCAATGTGCGGGTCTAACACCGAGGGGTGTCGGGCAATACTCGTATTGGTCTCACATGTGCATGTTTCTGCGATACGCGGCAGCCTTTCGTTTGGCTTATAGATCTGTAATCTACTTCACATATCTGAGATGCAAAAAACTTTGCATTTTCTCCATAGGTGATAACACTGAGAAATAAAGTGATGATTCCAACAATTTCGCGACGTGATCTCGTGCATCATCACCCACTCCCGGATATCAACACTGCCAAGTAGTATTTCCACACGAAGGTACAGTAACCCCGAACGTACCGGCCCCAGTTTGTTTGTTTTTTCTTCGAGAACGATCAACAAGGGGAGGGGAGGGGGTAATGCGCTCAGAATTGCTTAGCTCCATGTCTGTGCTGGTTTGCTGCATTATTCAAGCTTAGCCCCATCGGCTTGATTTCATTTAACTCTCCCAAATGAACTGGGACTGAAATGTACGCAGCAGATCTTGGCAATCCGGGATATGAGCTAGAACATTTCTTTCTTAGCAAATCACGCTGTTTGGATTCACGCGAAGGAAGTTGTCCAGTTGCAGTTGAAGTTGTTTTTTTTTTCTTTCTCGGGTAAAAATGGAAATAGTTCGCGACTCTGTCTCTTGTTCCGTCTGCGATATGCCGTGCATGATATACGGTCATGGTCCTCCCTTTCCCCCCGCCGCCGCGGGCCGACACGACGCATCGAGGAGTATTTTGTGATCTATGGGCACTGGAGCATTTTGGTACAATATGAACTACGAGTTCTTCAAATCGTCGGACTATACGGGTTATAGTAATCGGCAGAAAAGGGAAAATTATTAGGGCGGGCCTTTTGATGTACTTACCAACCGTTCAGAGGCGTCACCAGCGGGAGCATAAAGTAATCCATCTTTGGGCCAATCGTCCCTACTGCTTGCGAAATTAAAGGCGGAGATCAAAGACACGTTTGTGGGTCAAGTTTCGCTATCGTGCTCAGATCGATCCCTCCAATGTCTTGTTGTTTTGGTCCCTTTGTGTTTTGTGGCTGACAGGCGTATTCACACTGGCGGCGGTTTCCACCATACTGGAAAATCGTTTCTTTTAGTTTCTACGATGGAAGAGCACTTGACAAAAAATATGAAGTAAAGTTATGATTTTGTAGGGGTCGTCAGTCGTGCAAACTGGAAATGAGGGGGATGCAGCTATCACAGTGTGAAAAAAGCGGCGGCAGCAGCGGCACGTTGTCCTCAGAAAACCCCCGTATAGAGACCGTACGCCATATGACGTCTGCAAAAAAAAAAATCCGCAGCATGGATCTAGTGTCCCGAAATACAGACCAAATCGCTCTAAGAATGTTTGTGTGCTTCAGTTTCAGACGATTCGGAAAATCGAGTCTCCAACAATTCAAGCTCTTGACCTCGGCAGGGTATCCGATGTGCCTAGCTGGATCAATTACCATGTGGCTAGGTTTCTCATCTTGTAGTTTTGATCAATGTGGATACCGATCCAAGATTCCATGAATTTAGAGCAATACATGGGCATTTTTTTCATAGGGCGACTTTTGCAAAAAATTGGGGCTAGTTTCTTATGTATTTCGATACGCTGTTAAAAAGAAGCATCTTTGCAACTAGGTGGCCCCAGACCTGGAATCTTCACTTCTATCATCAACATTCATTGAAGGGTATGCCCGTATAGTATTTTGCTTGTCAGATGTGACACATAATAATACATAACGCCCGGTGTCTGAATACGGCTTTCCATGGTGGGTCTACCACAAAACTAAGCTTTTTTTCAACTCTTGGTCTCATTGCGAAGCGAGTACTCGCCAATTTTACTTCCTTGTTTGAAAGAAAAAAATCTGTATGTTCTTTTTCAGGGAGCCATGTTATATTCTCTGCAGGCAGGGATGTTCTGCATTAAACAAGCTTTCAGCACCTCACACAAGTGTTTTGATCTTTTAATGTCAGCTTCAGGGAAGTTGAGCAAATTGGAGCACAAAGCTTTTTGAACATGATGTTTAGAGCGGCCTACGGAAAAAACCCTGTTGAAAGATTTTAGAACTGTGTGCGGTTGAGAAAGTCACACAGATACGGGGTTTTCATATGCCGGCGGCTATGTGGAGTGTAAAGTATAGCTGTAGCACAAATTTCAGCTACAAATTATCACCCACTTTTTATATTTACGATGAAGAAGAACTGTTCACGTCGATGGCATTAAAGACTGAATCTCTAATGTGATGGAAAATGCCTCGACAAGACCTCTTCACAAATGCATATCGGTTTCGAGTAGGTATTTGCTTAATTTTAAATGCCCATTCCTACAGCAGCTGTTAACACGTTACCAATTCTAGTCATCTCGCCTACATGTTGCCAGCAAGCGATAAACAGGTATCCAGATGCGGGCTCTTTATCTTTTGAGATTCTGTGTGTATTCCCAGCAGTCCCGTCGCTCCTTCACTCGTCAAGCCATTGGTGAGTGTTGTATCTGCACCAGATCAATGTCAGAATAGGTGGTATAACGAGGAGCATTGTAATGCGTTGAATAGTACGGAATGTGCGTGCCTCGTATGGACGACAGTGTGAATGACTGTTGAGCCTGTGGACGCAGGCAGAGGCTCGATAGGAGTCTGCTGGATTCGATTCCAATAGAGCTTTACTACTAAAGCCAAACATCAGTGACTGAATAGGTGGTGGTAGGGCAAGGACAACGAATTTTTTACTAGCGCTGCAACCTGAGCTTTTGTATCCGCAATCGACAAGCATTTCAGCTGCTCGTAGTGTTCAGCTGCTAACAGTGAACTAAATTAATCCGTTCCAATAACGCGAGCTTGCTCGGACGTGGCCGACCAGGTAACAAATTCTACGAGAAATAAAAGAAGGCACTGTTCTCGCACGATGACGCCTGACGATACACGAACAGATTGGCAACCGCTCTGCTAGCCCCAAATATTTCGAGGCATATCAAAGCAACAGAGAACATGATAATACTTTGAATCTAGTAGGTTGTTCAACGATCTTGTCTCCGGATTTGGGGACGTTGGGTCAGCACAGCGAGTACTTCTCTGGTTGAGTCTCCTGATTTCGAATTAGACACGTTTGCTTCTGTAAGTGGAAGTACAGTTGACCTTAGAGAAATGGAAAGTTTGAGCCAGTGGGGTTTTGATCATTCGAGGTATATCCCTGCTTATACGAAGGAAGCTATAATCCAAACTGCAATGCGGCCATCTGGGATCAAACGCTTTATTCGCTACTGCGTATATGTATCCCTGATGGTCAATAAGCTTATCCTATAAGCCATCCCGACGTACTCAGGGGTTTGAACATCTGTGGAGGTCGATGGAGAGGACAATCACATCGGTTGTCAAGGTCAAAGTGACAAAGTGACGTTTGCTGTCTCCATGCTGACACAGCTGTATGGGACATACACAACATAATCATATGATACTGTAGATGCTGGCTATACACAAACTCAACTTTGACTTAAGAAAACTCGTACTTCTGTATTTTCTCGGGTCGAGCACCAATGCCAGCCCAAGCATGGCTTCCAACACCAAGCTTAATCGCATTTACATCCATGGCTCCATAAAATCCAAAAACTATCCGGAAAAATCAAAAATTTATTTACCAGATCGTAGTCACCTAAATACTACGGACACATTATTGCCCCCTCCCCCACAGCCGTTGCCACGGTCACGCTCTTAGGATAGACGTCGTCCACTACTTCCGGAAAAAACATCGGCTCTAAACCTTGCAAGGATGAACTCTCTCAATGCAACATTTGTTTGTTTGTTTGTTTTTTTAGCAGCATAATGCACTTGTGCATTTGCTTATATGCGTTGTTGCTTACCTCCAGCTAGGAGAAGCCTCTTTGTGGGCCCTCTCTCACAAATACCCGACTTGCCGGCGACCGGCACAAAAAGACGCACTAGCCTGATTCGACAGCCAAGGAATTTTAAAAATTTCTAGCTCATTGCGTCCATTTGTGAACACCAAGTCCACGGAGATTCTATTCGCTGAATTAGGAAATTCTATCACAAATGGATGTTTACGGAGAGTGTGAATGCCCTCCTTTTTCAATGTGAGCCGCTTCAAACTACTGACAACTGCGACGGGTAGAAAATAAATTCAAATGGCACGGGACCTTGAGAAACCAAAGAGCTAGCTGGCGAAAAGGTACTGTTACACAGTGTTTGGTTATAGGTGGTTGTTGATAACACGATAGTTCGCGCTGTGAATGCTACTGTGATTATTCAGCATGACCGCAAAATGTAGTTGTAAATAGTATATATTTACTGGTACCGTTGTGTTATTAAGTTGTATGACTGCTGCATCAACTCTAAGGCAGCAGTCTGACCTCTAATCATAACAAAATGGAACTCAATTGGACCATCACACGAGCGAGTCCCTTAGCATATGGAGGATCTGCGGAGCCTTTAGCACATAGTGCACCATCAAAATTGAGCACAAGCATTTCGCTAAATTATTGAGCAATTGTTTGCCGGATGAGCCCACCGTACGTGTTCTATTTGGTATCTCAATTTCTGACCGAGCCAAGTTCACTAGAAGCCAACAGACATGCGTCAAAAAGCCTATTTCTCAAGATGAATAATAACCATAAGAGAGAGAGAGGAGAGTTGATGTACGGCATGGGAAGTGCACACACATACGGCATGTAGTTTTGGAGTTCCGAAAATCAAACGTGCAGTTACCGACAGCTCTCTAGCTCTACCTCTTTACATAGCCCGGAACTATGTGCTCGGAATCGTTCAGAAAAAGGTTACTTTCTACCCTGCGGTCAGTTCAACCAATTGTATATGTTCGTACTTACGCTTTTTGTCATCGCAGAACCACGGCCCGCACCCGTCCCACGTAAGTTGTGTGACAACAAATTCTCCAGTCCATATTCTTATGGTTCCTCTTTCGCAGAGCACATATATTTCAATTTCAAACTCATACGGATCCGATTACCTCCTGGAATTAAAGAACGCGGCGCGCCCCACGGTTGGTGAGATGCGGGCGCGAGCTGCGTAGCACGCACGCCAGCAGCAGCCGGATCGTGCGATCTGCAAAATGAAGCAAGTTGAGATGCAATCAATTTTTTGTGCGTTTGTAAATATTTCTGAGCCTCACCAGTTCCGGAAGTTGATTTTACTCTTGACGAAGTACACCAATGCATGAATAAAGTGGTATGGATAGATTCTAGAGAATCTGATCTACAAAACCGTGCTAATTTTGCATATGTTTTCTTTGTAAAGGAAGTAGTTATTGCATTTTCAAAAATACGGCGCGCAGGCATGTTTTCAAATGCACCATAATTCCATCATTAGGCACAGGGCTCCCGGACCGGAAACCGTGCCTGTAATCCAAAAACCGTGACAATGGATTGCCGCGTATAAAAAGCAAGAATGCAATGAATGATCAATTGAGTTGATGCATTAGATGAGCTTAACGTTCTAATGGTATGTAATGGTTGTCCTCTATGGTATGTGTTCTTGTGCTCAACCATATCATACATACACGATACCACGAAACCATGAATTTCAATGAACATATGGTTGTTAATCGACGGAAAACCCTTGGTTAAAATGCAGATAGCAGCCTTGGCTCGTGAATATTCTTACACTGTACCCCGACAGGCAACCTTTCATACGGCATTATGCCTCCTCTCAGAACCCCAAGGATCTGAGATACCACGTACGATGTAGAATACGCGGCTAGTGCGGAGCATGAACTAGCGGTTGCCACCTGGAAGCAATGCCGCTTTTGCACCCACCACAAGCTACATGTAATGGACATATATAGTTGGCAGGAGAAGAGACCGCCCCTCACTGTAAGTTAATCGTCAAGTATCTGTTCGCAGTATACAATGGTGTGTTTTGTGTGCAATTTGGTATACATAAGTATGTATTCCTCCGGGCTACATTATGTGAGAGTTGTCAATTTCATGTGTGGGTATCGACACTATTCTTCTTCACTACTACTTGTCGGCCCCCAACAACCCATCTACTTTGACAATCGGTTTAACAGCAATTTGCGATACAGTACACGATTTAATCAGATATAGCTGATTGCTTGTTATATTTTTTCCTTTCGTTCATTTATTCTTCGCTCGCTACGTTTTTTGATTGTCACAGGCCCTCTGTCGCACCTATATAAACTCAAAGTTACAGTTGGTCTGAGATCGGTTCTTTCTGCCAAGAGGACCAATACTTGTTAGTTATTTGGATCGGGCTGGAGCTTTTTTTCTCTCATTTTACTATCATCCAATTTATTTTCGGTTTCGACAAGAGCTCAAGTGATACGATCGGCGTCGGAATATGCAGTTGCGATTCGTCCCCTCAAAATAGGCTGTAAGTGATCAGGACAGTTGCATCAGAAAAGGAATGATTTACTAACTCAGAGTGTCCTATCGGTGTATGATTTCAAGATTCGGATCCAATGGCGATTAATACGAATGCAAATTGTTCCGAAATGCACATCTCAATACGACGAATATCTGATGAGCAAGCCTCTGGACAAAACACTCCTGATCTACAAATTTCAGCACAGCAACCTTTCAAATACCCATATCAGATTCCATGAGTATTCGATACCCGGTACTTGTATTTGCAACATGATAACTTCTGGTCTGATCAGCACAAGCCTTTAAATCGCAGTTCAGCAGTAGCCTCTAAGGCAACTCGTTTATCCTTCTTTAAACGCCAACAGAAACACATTGCTTTCACACACGCTCCTTCGCGAGCCAGCGAGCCTCATACACATGCAAAACCCAAGCACACCATCAAGTTACATCAGCACCCCCTTCCGTCCTCAACACGACCGCCTTCACACCTTATTTTCAAAATTCCTCATACGGTGTTTGCATATTCAAGGCTAGCGACCAGCTTGCGCTGCAACAGCTGTAAGTGCTGGCGGCTGCAAAGTGTTTGGATCATTAAAATCCAGAGGAGCTACCTGTACGAGAGAGACATGTTTGCTTTTTGTCGCTTCATTTCACACCACGCACTGGAACTTACTTTTTGGCATGGGGTTTCCAACCCACACACTTTTTTTTCTAATTTTTGGTCTGCCGCCCCGTGAAATGAGAGAAAAACAACCGGTGAAAAGCAGGAAAAAGGGGGGAAGGGAGGATGAGCCGACAGAGAGAATGACCAGTCACACACATAGTAGACCACGACAGAGCTACAACGAAAACCTGACCGCAAGTAGGAGGTGATTTTGGGAGAGAGGAGCAAGAGTCACGGATAATCTTGATTTAACCACTAGTTGTGTCAAGGTCCCCTCTGCAGTGGGTTTCTTTCCTCCACGAAGAAAGGGCCACGGGGCCCGGTGGTTGATGTCATTATGTCTTCCCTCCCTTCTTGGAGGAGCTTCACAATACAAAGCTGGTAAAGGGATTGATTCGTTTGGAAAAAAAAAAAAAAAAAAAAAAAAGTGGTGGTCACTAGTGATGAGCGGGCTTCTGTTAAAGCACTATTCACTACAGTATATTGCGCGCTTCAAGGTCTGACCCGATTCTGGTCATGACGCTTCTTTATGAATGACAGTCTGCAGAAAAGGGTTTTTGATCCAAATTGATGATGCTTTTTTTTCCAAGCGAGACTGGATACTGTGTGTGTGTGTGGAGGATCTCTCTCAGGCAGCGAAACCCACATATGTGTGTTCATTATGCGACCACCAGGTGCGAAAAAGAAACCACGGGTGGAGTATAATATCTCACCCTTTCCCTCTTATAGAAGGCATGCTTCTGTCGGTGACCTACATTTCATTCTCGCGGTTCGGAATAATTCTCAACTGACGATCTGCTCTGGCTCGTTCACTCTTTTGTTTTGCCACAACCATTTCACGAAATCAAGCTTACGGATCGAGCTTTTTCTACTGAGGCATAAGTTCTAGTGCTTTTTACGTCGGTAGTCCTCTCATCTGCATTCCTCCTGGTGCTGAAAAGATTCGAATAACCATTTCGGCATATCTTGATACTGTTGCAAACACAAGGACACCACTCATAGATACCTCCTCGATACTTGAAGTTCTCGTTTCATCGACAATGTGCTCAATTTGTAAACATCGCTTACGGACCACGACTTGAAAAATACAACACAACCGGTGACTACTTACTTCTTCAGATATACATTTGCTTCTTCTTTCTAATACCACATTTCTGCGGACTATGCCCAATAGTGGTACCGAAAGGACTGCCGAACAATATTCTAATTCATTACCACCACCACCGACATCGTCATCGCCAGTAACAGAAACAGAGTCCACCCCAAAGCGTACTCATTCGGCTCAGGACGACGAAAGCGAGGAAGATCGCTTGCCGGCTAGTAATATTTCTAAAGCCGCTACTGCTTCAACTTCAGTACACCGGCCGCCGCGATTAGTCAAACGACACAGATCCGAACATAACATCAGGAGCATTCTGGGTGCTGATCATAGAGGAGAGATTCTATCAACTCAGCCCTCGTCTACGTACAGATCAGCATCTGTATCAGTCCTGCCAGACTTTAGACACAGCTTTTTATCGGAAGGGGTTCCAGAGATGGATCCTCGTTACGACAATACTGACTCGCCAACTGGAGGAGCTTCTCTATCTTCGTCATCATCATCCAACGTGACCAACAGCGCTCGTGCAGCCCGGCAACGCACTGCAATTGCATGCCTGTATTGTAGGCGCAGGAAGGTATGATTCGAATCTTTGTTTTTTTTTTTTTGATTATTTTTACTGACTCATTTTAGATTCGCTGCTCAGGTTTTGATCCGGGAAGAGAAAACTCCAAGTGCACAAACTGCACACGGTTCAATCAAACGTGCATATTTGCCCCAGTGTCGTCGCTCACGGCACCAGTACGTCAAGTGTCTGTCGACCAGCCGCATCAACCACAACAACAATCCGCTACTCCTCATCATCCTGTAACATCTCAACAGCAACCGGCAGTGGCCCCACACGCGCCTCCTGTAACCTATGCACCAACACCGTACGCATATTACGGATATCAATACGGATATTATACTCCGTACGATACATCATCCGTGGCGGGACAGACACCACCACAACTACCACCGCCGCCACCACCACCTTCCATGATGGCACCTGGTTATACGACATATGGTTATATGCTACCTCATTATCCCCCGGCAGCACAACACCAGCAGCATCAGCATCCGCCGCCGCCACGAGCTCATTCATCACAACAGGAGAGAACCCATAGTTCTCAACGGTCACAATCAGAATTACATTCACAAACTCTATCGCGCCGCCCTTCTGCATTTTCTTTGCGCCATTTGTCTCTGCCGGACTCTTCAAGTGGCCTACCGGCATTGAGCTCAACATCTGCAGATCAAATGTCGACTTCGGCACCACCGGTAACTACACAGGGGTACTTGGAGAGCCGGTATGCCAGCGAGTCATTGTCATCTACACACTCTCGAAAGTCGTCATCCAAACAAGGCAAGAGTAGCAGTAGCAGCAGTAGAAAATCACCATCGGCAAAGAGCGAGGCTAAAGACGACGATGCCAAGAAAAGAGGCAAAATGAAAATATCTGATTTACTGGAATGATGACACGAATCTTTCCTGTTGAAAGTTACTGCTTGTAACAAATGTTGGTTATTATATCAACAGGCTTATTTATTCTTATTTGCACAGATTTGCAAATGTGAGCAAACTGATTTACCTTGTATTTTAACTTAATGTATATTATTTACCGAGAAATATCCCCACCTTTGTTTGCCTCGCAAGCACGACCTCGCTTTGCCATGACAACGAGCTCTGTTCTTTTTGCTCTATTGATGGACCTGTCAGAAAAAAATATTATATCTCGATTTTCATATCACGCAGCTTCCATGTAAGCTGCTCATGCAGGGTGGAGGAATGAGGAAAAAAAAACTGCTCAGCCGCTCCAAGCCGCTTTTTCATTTCCAAGCGGCCCACGCCTCACCACCGTTCAACCTTATTTTTTTGAGGCGTTGTCTTTGCTTCTCTGAAATGTGGGTCACCAGACAATTAGAATGTGGGATTGAGCGTATTTCTTTATGGCTTGAGCCGTCTTGTCCGCTCAGTTCTGATTTTAAGGCGGTTGGTACCGATAGATCGGCTATCCATAAAGATCTCAGAGATTTCAGGCACAAAGAACCTGCTTCGGCATCTGTCGCTGGGCTGCCGACAACTGGCCGGTTTAAAGTTGTAACCCCGGATCCGTCGAATAATATAAAGTGAACTTTAATCTACCTGGATAATAATCCCTGAATAAGCACTCTACTGTTTTTTTTGTTGCTTAGCAACACCAAACGGGCGGAGCTCTTTCGGGCTGCTTGGACATGTTCAGCTCGGCATGTGATGGTAAGCCGCCGCTAAATTTCCATAAGACACAATTTAGGTGAGAAAGCTGGACGAAACAGCGGCCCGCCCGTGCATCTTGGATGGGATAAAAGTGTTCCCACGTCTCTGATCTGGCGGGCGGCCTCTCGCAACGTTTGCTTGGTCAAGAACAGAAACACAAAAACCGTTTGTTTGTTCTAGCCACTGCCTTGGAAACTGAGTGGGGATTTGCGGAGATCGCTGTCTACGTAACGAAGGAGCGGAGAATACATGTAGTGAGAAGGATGGCATTCGGTTATATGAAAGTAATACGCGAAAGTCGGCCGTAGAGAAGTGATTCTCAAAGTTCAGCGGCGCCATTTGCGGCGCAGTGATATCGGGGCTCTAGGCAGGCCAGTTTCTGTACTGAATGCACAAAATCGGGGGGCAAAGAAAATTAAACCGGTTGTCTCATAAATGTTTAGTAATATCTCTCGAGAGTCAGCTGGGAAACTGAAACGTGGTCCGGAAAATATGGGTTCCCTGGGGTCGCCTTGAATTTCCTTCACTGCTACGCGGATAATCTCGCTGACGTGCTCTTCGAAAGTAGTAATTGAAGCGCGCTATGTGGGTTACAGACGAAGGCGGTTTGGATCAAGAGGGCCGTAAGGAATGCAAGACTAAGGATCTCGGCGTTTTGTCCCCTTACCTTTCTTTGGCTGCTCAGTTCTTGGCCGACATGATTCCGAGTACAACATCTGATTCAAAGGTTTTTCAATGATTATTGAGCATCATTCAAGTAAAAAATATTTTAGGATGGTAAGCAGATAGCTTGGTCTTCTGCTGACACGAGCTCGTCAGCATGAGCGTTATTCACCCGTTTCTTTTGTGGAATGGCATTATGTCCAACAACCACCCAAAGCCAACACGATTAAGCGCTCCTTTTATTCAAAAACTGATAAAAAAAAGGCAGTAGCAGGCACATGTCATTGTGCAGACATTATGCTGTGGCCCACATATGTCTCGGCTTATGCAGTTGGGCAGGATTCCTGTTCCAACTGTGCAACGTGGAGGCCGAACTCTAGAATTTTTTTTTCTTCGCCAATGAGCCCGTTTTCATTCAGCAATGCCAAGCCCATATTTTTAACGTTTTGATCAGATAATCCCGTTGAATGCCGGGCACATTGCGAAGCGGTCGTGTTTCATATCCTTTCGTAAAACATGTACCCATACTAGATTACAGAAGGCGCCGCAAGTGGCTCAAGCTACGCCTGTAAGCCGCATTCTGGCACTTGAGTTTTGGCAGCGGGGGTAGCTGAGATGTGAAGATTCCATGAGATAATCTTGCCAGTGGTTCCCCAGTTCAGGACGAGCAAAGTCTTAAGTTAGAATGCATGCCATGTAAATGCACATAGCAGAAGAGCGTTTAAAGGTTTTACGGAAGTCTAAGCGGCGTCAAACTCGGTGCATTATTGCGCGCAGTGGGTCGAATAAAACTTGCATCTTGAGCTCAGATCCGGATCTTGTGTTTGTTTCTACTGTATCCTGCAGTCAGTTAGAAAAAAAAATGTGAGCAAATTGAAGGAGGAACAGAAGGCGATACGTACTGCATTAGAGGGTGCTTTCAGATGCGTTCGGTGATTGGGCTGAGATTAGTATTTTTATTGAGGTTGAAGATGCCGCTTTTCGGTCTCAGGGCAGCTGCGTAAGCATACCAGAGCTGAACTGCAATTTAATTGTTTATCATGGTTATTTGATTTTTTTTGTTAATGGTGGAATCTGGATGCAGTAGTCCTGGATTGGGTTGAGCGGGGAGAATCCACTAAGGGTCTGTCGGATCCAGGGGGCAGGGGAGATTATGACATTGAACTAAAGAACATTCTTTAAAGAACAATGGCTAAAAACGATCGTGTGTCGAGGTCGTACCATAATCCCTACCCCTGCCGGGGAAAGCTGCAGATGGCGAATACGGGCAGCTTATACGATAACGGCGCTTGAGGGAGAGCGCCACAAATCCCTGCTGGGTTAGCCCTAACTGTTTAGGAGCTCAGAATATTGAAGAATCACTTTGAATCTTTTTTTTTCAATGGTTCCTGGTATCTCGGGAGGCTACGGGAATTCGTTTCGGTGCACTTTGATATTTTACACCGTGCGTTGTTAGTGCCTGCATAAGTGCCTGGGCATTGCAACTAGTCAGTTTTGCCTACTAGACTTAAGCAGGTATTAGTCAATACGGAACCTTTTGTGCCACCTGTGATAACGCTCCTTTGCAACGTGGTTATGGGTCGTTGTTCTTCGTCATTCGTGGCTCTTCCATGTTTGTTGAGACTTTTTTTTCTTCATCGCGGCTCACGATTCTTCGTATTATAACTACACGCTATGCAGACGCTACTCAAGAATCATTATCTTCACTCCACCGAAATTTTGGTCCCTTAGAAGTTTAGACGCGACGGCCCATCGATCTTACCAACAAAAGGGGCCATTTGTTGTCGATTGCCTTGTGAGTTGACACGACATAACACTTGCAACAGCGTCGAATGCTACCCACTACATCACGACACGATAGTACATCATGAATTGAGCACAGCATATTGTGGATGGCATAAAGCTTGCTCGAGCATGTTTTCAATGCAAACTGGGGACGTCGTCGGCACCCGGGCGCTTGTTTCGATAGAGAACTAACGACCTATCAGCCATCTGAAGGCACGCCATTTATTGTATCCGCTCAAATATAGCTGGCTACGTGGCCTGGTAGCGCTTCCTCAAGAGGATTTACAGATATAATCAATTTGATGTGGAGGGTATCGTCTATAGAGTGGTCTCAGCATGCCGAGTGACTGACTGCTGACTGCTACTGGCTAAACGATCACAGGATCAATGGAAACAACGGGCAAATACCAAATCCATTGAAAGATTTTCAACAATTAACCTTCAAGTGAGAAAAAGCGACTGAACTCGAATTGCGTGGCAAAATCTGCGTGGTACTTGTGCTTAGAGATGGCCATGGGAGGTTGATACATTATGGTGGGTCTCTTTGAGATAGATGCACAAATCACGACTTTTGGCCGTTGTGCAACAGAGCTCAAGTGTTTCTTACCGATCTTCATCTGATGAGCGTATATGTGAACAGGCATTTTATGCTTGACAAGCATGCATGGCAAGGTGTCGTGTTTCATCACGGAGGATCTCAGGGGGCAAAGCAAAGATCGATGGGCTTAGACCAATTTTGTGTGAGCATCTATTTTTGGACGGTATATAATGACAGTGTCTGCTTAGCAGTCCCAATATTGACCCGAGGCCTTGAAATAACACCCATCTGGCTTCAGATCTCAAGAGTCCACGCCGGTGCATCCCCAACATGCACTCCGAACCTCCCTCAGCCCCATGAACACAGACTTGCATTCCTGCCGGTTCAAACTATTGCCATTTGCAAAAGCTACCGGTCGAGGTTTCTTGGTTGAGGTATTTGGCCGCTGCGGGCTGTACTTTCATGGACAGATCGCTCAATGGTCTTGCTTCTCAACAGCCACATATCCTTGGTATGCTCAGGTTCAAGGTACTCTTTGGACTGCGGCTGTGGAGTTTTGATGCTACAATACGTTTGTGAGCTTGGACAGTGGGTTCGACGCTCAGTGCGCGTGTACCCGGTGCTTTGGTCTTTATTCTAATGGCCCTATCATATCCAAAACACCATATGGATCCAGGGTCCAAGCAGTTGACCGGAAGCATCGGATCCAGTTGATCAGATCTTTGCAACTCACGCTTTGAAAGCTCGAATGTATGCGGCTGACAACCTACGTGCAGAATCGAAACATTGTACACGCAGCCAAGTCCAAAAGCTCCCACTACGAACGTGGGCAGAAGCGGTTTTCTATTTAGCTGCACGCATTCTATTACCGGATTCTTTACCTGAAATGGCTACCTGGCAGGAAGATTGTCCATCGCCCAACGGCGTGACGGCGGGGCAATTTTTTGGCCGTTGATAATTTGTCGTCAGTGAGACCCTGGGTTGATCACTGCAGACGTGCTTTCTTCTGCAGACAGGGGCTTATCACGCATGCAGGGAGGGATATCTGCTTTAAAAATTTTTCCCTAAAGTACTCCAGAGGCTGCTGCACGGTGTGAAATAATTTTCTTTGGCGCCTGCTTTCTTGTTTTCTTCCCCTGTGCGAAATTAAAAGTGATGGGTTCGAGATTTTCCTCTGATATTTAAGATCTCAATCCCGTTTCAATGATATTCAAAGGCGAATGCGTTCCGAGATGACAATTGAAAAATATAGAGAAGCTTTAAGCGGATATGAACTTGAATATACAATTGGAACGGCGCCATACTACACTACTCCATATATCGCGGCAATTTAGCCGTTGGTAGCTTTTTGACGTCATTTGCATGGACAAGCTGTGAAATGCCCAGTGTACTTCCAAGCATCTCGGATGAACTGGAGTTTTTACCGGTTTTTTACCCGAGTAATTTTTACGAATCTGCAGTTACGCAGATGCGGAGGTAGCAGAGACCCCTGAGATGTCCTTCAAACGTGGACCTCTGTGGAGTTAACAGAGATTCATGTTCCTGGTTGTACCGTAGTCAACGCTTCGGAAAGCGCCAAGTCTGCCATGAATCTTGCATGTCATGTGCGGTCATGGTCTTAGCAGGATAAAAGGTTATAGGATTTCCAAAATTGCCGCATTTGCCGTAACAGCCCGATATTAATTGTGTGTCGTATATCGACTATGCAACATGTGCATATATCGCCTGAATTTGCTGGCTGGCCGTATTTATGTGATACAATTTCCAGATGTTGTAGTTTGTTTACCGGTAAGTGCGTAGATAAGACTTATCTGTCAAACACTCCCCTCCGCCGCACGAAGCGGGGTACCTTGTTATATATTGGTACCATCATCATAAACAACGTCAAAGTTAAAGTAACCAAAAAAATCTAAGGATTTAGACAGATCAAGTGCTACTAAAGGAACAAGACTCGTGGTCACTTAGCTTGTTTAGTGCGCTGGTCACACGATCCCCCAGATGCTTGTTATCGCTTGCTAATGCGGCGGAAGGTCTGGCCCCTCTATCTCTTTGTACCCCACAAAATTCGAGTTCCGTCCGCCAAGTTTTTATTACTAACTATCGTCTTCAACAGACAACTCTTAACACATCAATGAATACATAAAATCATGCTTTTACAACTACCGACCGAAGTGCTTTTGCTAGTCTGCGAGCACATCTCCGACTTGGACACGGTGCGTGCGGTCAGGCTCGCTTGTTCCAGTCTGGATCAGCTCGCAGCACCGCTCGTGTGGTCCACGCTGACCTTCGACTGGCAGCTCGATTTCGACAGAATAATGACAGCTGGAAGCGACTTGGACGTTGCGTTGAAAAAAAGAAGGCCCGAGTTTGGCATGCGGTTCGATAACTATAACGCCGACAAGCTGATGGAGTACTTTGCCGACGAGCGGGGCGTGGGCAAGATTCGCATGATCCGGGCCCTCAAGTTGCATATGAGCTCGACAGATCTATGGAGCTGTGTGTATAGTACTTTGAAAGGCACCGACGAGATTTATATGCTTATGGAGCACTTGCTGCCCAAGTACGCCACGGGCATTAGGCGGCTGGACGTGCTGGTGCAGGGAAATTTAAGCAGCGACTCAGTGTACAGGAGTATATTCAAATGCTACCCTGAAGCAGTGCTCATGTCGTTGTCAGTGTCGTCCATATGCCATATGAACTCGTTGCGGCCCGACGTTGCTGAGACGTTTTTGAACCTCAAGGACCTGACGCTGGTGCTCAAGCAGCGTGATCTGTCGCGGTGCTGTATTCCGCCGTCGACGCAAAAGCTGCAGATGCATTTCAGATTGCCGCGTGATGAAGTAGACATTGATTCGCAGGAGTTGTGCAGTTTCCTATCGCGACTGACGCGGCTGCGCTCGCTGACGCTCAATGGCCAGTGCCGGATCCTGGTGACTTCCAAACGCGACTGGCTGCCAGATTCTGTGTTCCAGCTATTCGTCAATACGGGGTGCCTGATCAGCCGCGACAGTGTGTTGCCGCATGTGAGGTTCTATGGCGCGTGGGTTGCCAGCGCCGACAACACGTCATGTATCACTTCGCAGACGCTGCCGTGTGCAGAGATACTTGTGATCAAGTTCACAACTCGGCCGTGGGTGGTGGACATTCCCAAGTGTGTCCAGCACTTGCAGCTGCTCGACTGCGACTCGTCACTGTGGGGTGAACAGCTGGGCAAGGTGCCCAAGAAATTGGACCTGCTGGTGCTCCAGGCTCCAGGGCCGATCACGGCTGATACTTTGAAACTACTTGCATCTGTCAAAGCAAGAGGGCTGGATCTGAGCATGGAGTCTGTGACGGGCGATGTAACATTGGCTCAGGCGTTGACGTTTCTAGCGAGCGAGACCAAGATACAGAGCTTTTACTTGTCACAATCCACGGTCACGCCACAAATGACTCAATTGATTGACAATGCGTTGAGGTCGGGCGTGATGATATACCGGGAGCTGACCGGCTTCAGCATGATGGGCCAAGAGCGGAGGTACGTCGTTGACGTCAACCATTTCCGTACCAGAAGAAAGCTGCAGTATGTGTAAAAAAGTATTTAATAATGAATTGACGAACGCGAGCAATGTGGTTGCTGGACTTGTATGACCGTAGGTGGTTGGTACTTTTAGATCCGAGCAACCTTTGGATGGATCCAAAGGTGGTGTCTGAACGCGAGCCGCGTATTACAGCATCTAGTGACTGACTCTGACAGGTTCGTAATTTGTGTATAAAAGAAGGGTGCCATGTTCTCAGCCGCATTTGCCACGGCGCCACTTTTGAGTAATACTCACTATGTCGCCACCCAACGATCTACAACTGACGCAAAGCACTTGCTCCAAAGATTTAAAAGCAGTGTTTTTAGAAAACTTATCACACAGTAATATGGAGTACATACAGTAAGGCTCATATCCTGATGAGTCATGGGACTATCATACCATCACATGCATACACAAAAATTTCAATTCAACTGTTTACTTGCATATTCCTAGTATACTTCAAAAATCTCTCCGGGGAGTTATAGCTTTCTGGGGCCACCCCGCTTGAAGTCGTAGCACACTCGTCTCCCTGGCTGCAACCAGTCCTTGAACTCGTTCCAATTGGCGTCATAAGATCTGGCACAGTCGTCGGCCGAGTTGAGGTAAATCGAGTCGTTCTCACACAGGCACCACGCGTCAATGGTCCGATCGTCCCGTGTACAATAGTCCTGCGCTTGCATTGCGCTCAGGCAAATATTGTAAATCTCCCTGCTATACTCTGGCGGGTACTCCCGTGGATTATACTCGTCGTCGCTTTGCTGGCGACCGTCGCCGTAGCCACCATACCCGCCGCCGCCGCCATCGCCGTTGGTTCCACCGCCACCGCTGCCGCCTCGTCTGGTAGAGCCATGTGGCGGACTGCCTTTGGTTTCGTGCTCTGGTGGTGGTGGTGGGTGACGAGGAGGAGGTCTTCTGCCAGTGCCTCGTCCACGGCCTCCTCCATGAGCAGCATCAGCATCAGCATCAGCGGCCGCAGCGGGTGCGGGTGCGGGAGCTGCCTGCACAACGGCCAAGCTAGAGATAATAGCAGTCGCGAGGACTGTAGAAATAGAAACCATTGTTTTTTTTTTGTTTAGGCTGTGGAAATCAATGCTCTTGGTAGTGGAATCGAATCACTTTTATACTGTTGGACGGACTAGCGAGAACCTGAATCGGCATGTTTGTATCGTTTGCGATACGCTCGGTTTCAAGAGCTGTTCAAAGATAATACTCGGGCAAAGAAATCGTATGATTCCAAGTTTCCAGCTCCAAAAAGCTACAGTATCGGTATAAGATACTGCATCCTGTGCCAAGGCTACACAAATGTAGGTTCAGAGCAAACGCAGGTCCACTGGTTGCAGCTCCCTGCAGTTTCGAGCCTAATTTGGATGCCTCTACGAGAAACAAGTCTTTGGGTGAAATAAATGAATAATAATAAAATTACATAAATGGGCTACTACCAATACAACCTAAACATGAATACGTTTATTTCGTGGGGCGACAAACTCAAATTCCTCGAGGTCTTCCTCCAACGATCGTTTCATGCCGTGTTCAGACATTGCCGGAGTAGCAAGGTAGCCTACAGGCGACACATCGTTAATGTTCACAGCTGCAGACGCTGGGAAAACATCTTCAATGGTCATAGAATGGCTAGCTCGCATCGGCTTGATATCCTCCACAGTAACAGCGTGCACTGCAGGCACTGAAGGATTCATACCAGCGTCCGAGTCGGCTGGACTCAATGGACCAATAGTGTTGTTGATAATAGTAGCATTAGTGGGGATGGCTGGGGGCTCCAAATCGACAAATTGCCAGACAGTAGTGAGCTCGCCGCCATCCTTGTGGTTGGATTGTTGTTGTTGTGGTTGGTCGTCATTGTCGTTATCATTATCATTATTCTCGTCGTCATCATCATCACTCAGTTCACACAGTGGACTGAT
This sequence comes from Blastobotrys petasosporus, assembly GCA_030580095.1. Lineage (NCBI taxonomy): Eukaryota > Fungi > Ascomycota > Dipodascomycetes > Dipodascales > Trichomonascaceae > Blastobotrys > Blastobotrys petasosporus. Next base: position 74,682 of record JAKTSG010000040.1, on the reverse strand, counting down.
GGATTTGACTTTGGAAACCCAGACAGATCCATCCTCAGAAGCAGAAGAAAGCAACAAGGAAGACCATCGGGTATAAATGTCGTATCGAATGTGCAGCTTCCAGTCTACAGCCTTGAGAAAAGCAAACTCATTTCGCTTTAGCTCGTTAACCGAAAGACCGCTGATTCGAGACCATGCAAGCAAAGAATAGTTCTTGTCCTGAAGATACTTGGAAGCAAGAATCAATGCCGTCAAAAAGGCCCGGCGACCGCAGTGAAGTGGTCGCGCGGCGGAGTTGGACTTTGCACCGCCGAGTGCGGCGGCGGTGGCGTACTGGCTCAAGTCGAGAGTGCTCATGTGCGGCTTCAGCAAGATCAAATAGTAGAGTGATACTTGGAAAGTCGAGTAAGAAGTACGAGAGCGTTTCAATGTCTCTTGAATGAATCGTCGCAACGGCATCGATTTCGGGGATCGGCAATTCGGACCGGCGGCCATGGGCCAAATGGTCTGAATGATAAGCATAGCCGAATCTACCAACGCCTCCACAAACAAAGCCTTTGATTCCTCATTTGAAGACGACTGGCTGTCGAGTTTGAGCTCTGGTGTAGATTGAGCAGACGAAAGATCAGTCGACACAGATCCCACCGACGAAAAGGCCGAGGCGACGCTGCTGGCCACCGATGCTGGCGAGGTGGTAGTGGTAGTGGTACTGGGCTGGTAATGATGCTGAATGTTGATGCTCATCTTGGTTGATAATAAATAATGATCGTTATGAGGGACTTTGTATTTTGATCCGGAAAATGGCGGCGAATGCAAAGATCAAAGAAGGCAAAGACCCAAATGCAAAGGATGATAAGATGAGTGAGTGTAAAGGTGAATGGATAATAATAAAAAGAAGAGACGACGACGACAGGGAGGCAAAAAAGAGAGGCGATGATCTAGTAAAGATATACCGCCTTCGAGATTGGATCAGTCACGCTGTCGAGGGCTGTTCTGGGTGCGGCTCGATGAGTACAAGTGATGGAGATTGCGTGCGCCGCAGCAGCAGATCACGGGATTTGTTCGCAAAAAGTCGGCTCTAAAAAATCAGTCAGACCGATTTCGCTCCGGAGCCAACAAAGTTCCGGGATTGGATTGGGAGGTTGAAAACGGGGGCGCGCGCGGGGGAGCTGCGGATTTTCTTGGATGAGTCAGTGCACGAAAGAGTGACTGACGTGATGTGGTTGGGAGGCGCTAGCGAAGTGCGAAGTGCGGAAATCTCACCAGTAGTGTGATGAGTGTGTGGGTGGCCACGCGTTGGTGTGTCGTGTGGTGTGCTGTGGTGTGTAAAAGAGATTTGACTGAAATAGACCAAATAGAGAAGAACTGAATGAACAACAAATTCAAAGAAGCTCTTGCAAATTGAAATATCAAATAGTCAAAATCAGTGGGCGGGGGGCGTGACAATAAACTTCTTCTTTTCTCTTTCACAAAAAAAAGGGACCTTCTTCTTCTCCAAGTGCTAAAATTCTCAACTCAACTGCAGGGGATTCTTGTTGTATTCTTTCGTAGATGAAAGGACGATAAGCTTAGAATCGTGCAATCATTTTGGTAATTTATCGTCTCGTGTGTCTGTATTTCAAAAAAAGGGGTGGTGTTGCAAAAGGGTTGTGATATGGGATTTCAAAAAAGCGCGGTCAATTCAAGATGACAATAGTTGGCTCTTTAGAGGTATTTGGAGTTGAAATTATGGCAGTTGAAAGCCAATAACAAAAGCGAGTGTTGAAAATTGGAGAAAATGGAAGGAGTTGTAGTCAAGAAGGTTTGTCGCCTGGTTGAAGGTCCACAATGGTTTTGGTTTCAAGCTGGACACACTCAAAATTTTATATAAGCGACACGCACACTGCAAGCTGTAGACCAAAATCCTAAGTGATGACCAGTCCCCCATACAATTCATGGGTTTGGTGCCGCATGGATTTTTTTTGGTGCCGCGCTTACACCCAATTTTTGCTGCTGTGGTGCGCGCGCACAGCAGGAAATCGGCTAGGCACGGGAATACACTATGAGAGAGGGGAATTGTGCTGAGATGTACGCCTATTATTATCAAGTGGACGGCAGTCTAAGTGGAGAAAAGTGCAAAAATAATCCACTATTCCAAGCTGGTAAGTACATAAAAAATTGATATGATTGGCTGATTTTACAGGCAGGGCTCTAGAGGAAAGGAAGGGAACTCTGGTGGTGCCTGTCTTATGCACGGCTCTCTGAGTAAACTTCTGTTGTAAAAGAGACGCGAGAATGACATTATCACCACGTAAGGATGAGTGCAATCTCCTTTGTATAGATTCCATTGCACTCAACTGCAGTCGGTGACGCTTCCTAATGTGGAGAGTGATAAAGTAGGCATTATGCTTCGTTGACTAATCTTTGAGCCTAAATAAGACAACGTAATCTGTGACCATTGAGGAAAAAGAGGGATCCACATCAGATTGACTTTTGATGTGGGGCAAATCGGAATTCGAATGCCGTAGTTTCGATAGAGTAGATTTCATGCTGAAATATTGCAGGGGATGAGATTCAAACTATTAAACTTTCCATCAACAGTCCAGACTCTAGTGGAGATTGGCAAAGGACTCCGCCGCAGTGGCTGCGGCAAGAAATTTTCATAGCTAAATTAAGCCACTATTCCAATTGTGGAGCTTTAGCAAAAGCTCAATATTCAAAAAAGAAATGAACTCTCAAGAATGTAAACGATTAAACGAGTCAGGTTCACATTGCGGCTTGATGGTGGACACAAGTTTCTGCCTCACAAACGGTCGTCACAGCGACACGAGTTTCCGGGAAAACGGTTGTGGGATGACCCTGCTCGGCGATAGATATTGAAGACTCGCGACAAGAGATATGGCGATTGAGTTTGAAATTTTGCAAAACAGTCGACCTTTCATAGAATACAACACCGTCAAGAAACACATGCATCTTACTGTTCAAAACCACTGGAACAGTTGATTCACACTTGGGGTTTTTTTTTCTTACCACTGGACATCTTTCGAAACTTTCCATTAGACCCCTAGACTACAACCACCTACCCCCTGTTGCATAACACAGCGTTCATCCGATGCCGACGATACAGGACGCGAATATTAATACTCAGACTACCAGCATAGAGCCACAGCAGGAAGAAGAGCGAGCTCAGCTCTTCTCCCTGTCGCACCACACAGACGACCATGACGCCCCTCCGTCATCGGTTCCAAGCTCGCCGTTCTCGAGAACCGCAGCAGTTTTATCTTCAATAAACCATGAAAATGGTTCAAATGGCTATACGTCGTACAACAGCCAACAATACCCTCCACAACAGCATTACTTCAACAACCAGTCGCCTGCGATTCCTAGCCACATTTACAACGAGCATCGACGTACGTCGACCATGACGTCTGCGACCGAATCTGCATTCGACATGAGCGTATCGCAATCTGTCCAAGGTGACATCCCTGCATTAATCACTCCGAAAGAGATACAGTCGACCTTGAAATCGTATTCTGGAGTGTTGGATGCCGCCGCAAAGTACCGTGAAGCACTCAACTCGGTCTCTCTAGCCGCTGCACAGTTTGGGGCGGCTCTAGAAGAGTGTTCTAAATGTAAAGGTGCTGGAAGCTCGGCAGATGGTCTGTTGGCGGCAGGAGGATTGCATTATTTAGTCTCCAACCACCAGAAGATTTTGGCCAATAGCATTGAACATTCGTTTGAAGTTCCCGTGAAGACGCAACTGGATATTTTGAGCACGACAGCAAGCCAGAATGAGAAGGAGTTCAAACAGCAAGTAAGACTGAAAACTAAGCAGCTCAAAGAACAGGAAAAAATGAACCAAAAGCTAGCTAGAAAGAGAGGAATTGGCGGCAATCTGGTCGATTATCGAAAGTCTCTACAAGAGCTGACCGCCAAGATTGACGAAATCAGCAACCTCAAGCATGAATACTTTGAGTCTGCGTACAATCTGGCAGAAAATACTTCAAAAAAGCTGTTGGTACACACTTCTTCTGTTGTACGCGCAGAAGTTGAGATTTACGAGGGTATTGCCCGCAAAGGCTGGTCTGGAGGCGGACTAGACGATCTCATAAGCACCTGTCCGGATCCATTCTCGAAAGACGACGACGAAGAAGAAGAAGAAGAGCATGAAATTGAAGACATTTCACAACCGCTTCATGAATCATCTCCAAAACAAACGTCACCTTCTGGGCTATTTGGTATCAACACTTTCAAACCGCATAACCACACCAGCGCCGAAATCTATACGGTGCTTCCTACTAACCGATCCATCTTACCAAACATTGCAGCACACAGCACAGATGGCGACGACGATGACGACCAGAGCAATACTAGCCGTGAAGATTCGTACTCAATAGTCACCGAACGACCATCGATGCATGAAGAGTTCCCGCCCCTATCAGAATCTCCACGCTCTTCCGACACTGAAATTGCATGACATTTTCCCCGTACTAATGTACTCTCTTAACGAAAAAGATTTATGACAACCGTTTTGTATTAGAAAAGTAATAGATATGATCTAATGATAATAAAAATATCAAGTCGCAGTATTGCCCTTAACTACAGCCTCGACAGCCTCTGGAGATGCAGCGTCACCAGTCTTGCTCTGCGCAATACGCTGAATGGCTTCGAAATTCGTGTAGCCCAATTGCTTCTGATAATTGAACACACGCGTGAGCTGGAAGCCAGCCACGGTACCCAAAAAGAAGTTGACCGATGCAAGCAAGTAGTTCTTTGGCTTGATGATCAAGCACCATCGAGTCCAAATGCAGCCGGTAGCAAACAGGGCGATTTGCTGAGTGCCCGAGATTTTCTCGACCGGTCGCTGAAGATCGTTAATGCCGGCAATGACCAATGACCATTTCATAACGGGGGCCTAGAATCATTAGATTAGTTTTGCAGTCATTGGCGGGTTTTTTCGGACATACCCAGAAGTGGACCGTTTTTGGACCCGTTTCCGAGTTGAGGAATCTCTGGAATCTGGAGCCTGCCGCCGTAGCCATGATTGTTATGTGTGTTTATGTGGATGTGTGGTTTTCTTGGTTGTAGGAATATATGAATGAAGGAAACTAAAGCGGTTCCGATTTCTGAGTGATGCGGGTGAGTGAGTGAGTGGTGGTGGGTACTGCTTGAGCCTTTGAGCGGAGCTTAAGGGTACATTTTTTTGGTTGAGAGGGTAAAATATCCCGGTACCGGGCCGCGCGGTTACGCGTACTTGAGAAGGGTCTGTGATACTAAATGTATTGATGCTAGAGAGTAGGTATAAGATAGAGTATAAATTATTCAGGAATGTTGATTGTGGGGATACGCATGTTGAACAGTGCAAGTGCCATCAAAAGTTTAGAGTCTTGCTGGTAGTGGTGGATGTGCTCTGCCTTGACAATCTTGAGCGTGATGGCCTCGCTCTCATCCCCAGTGAGCTTGCCCTCAATATTCTTGATCTCTTCACTTGATAGCAGTTGGGTGAAAGTGTAAAACGACATTGTTTCGTCTGTAATTCCAGGACTGACGTATACTGGCGTCTCACTCAATGGCTGTAGCTTGTCCTCCTCAATCACAATGCCACACTCTTCCTCGAGTTCTTTGGCAGCCGCTCCGCTGAATGTGCCATCGTCAATCATGCCTGCTGGCAACTCGAGCAGTTCCAAGTGGCCACTTGCGACTCTTGGCTGGCTTGTTAGAATGATATACCTATCGTAACTGTCCTTGTCCACCAACTGTACCAACATGGCCACACTGCCTCCTCTTAGCAGTACAATGCCAGGAAGCTTCTTGCCCGAAGGGTGCACCACATCTGCCTTCAACTTGACAAACCCAACCTTTCCAGTGCCGAAATAGTCTACTGACTGTATTTCAATCGATTTGAACTGCGCACCGTCGTGACTGGCTACACTCTTTGTCAAGTTGTGGATCCATTCTTTGAACGGTCTAAACTGCCGAAGCTCGCCTTCCTTTGCTTGCACATGCTCTGGCACCGTCACGGGCACTTTGACACCATTACTCTCGACATTGAAACTTGCCATTTGCGCGAATGTTCTAATGAATAAACGAGAATTGCCATAAACCTTGGTCTGTCTTTGAGCAACTCTGCTGCTGCTGCCGATGAGCCGCAGTGTGGGGAGCATCTTAAATGGTACAATTGAAACAGTCGCTCCAGCAACACACTTTTTGTACCAGATAGATGTGCTGGGATTTACTGCGGTGCTCATAATTACGCCCTGGCGGCTTCTCTCCAGGAGGGAGAGAATGGCCGCGCGCGCGTGATTGGCCCGAAACTTTCAAAGGCGACGACGACGACACACTTCAAGAAGAAGCCATAATGTCCAAGCTGGTCTTTCCTACGGCGCTCAAGGAGCTGCGGTTCCACTTGTCGCAATCAGATGCTGCATCGAATACCTTGAGGTAAGTCTCTATTGCTGTCTTCGGTTCGTGCTAACACTCCTTCCACAGAACGTTTCTCACCAAGAACTACCCTTTGATCAAGAAGGCCAACCCAGACACGCCAATCTTGATCCGAGAAGCTGCCCATGTCCGACCTACAGCATACGCGCGATTTGGTACGTCCTTAAGAGAATTATTCGAAGAGCTAACTGATTTAGAGCGTGGAGTTGAGAGCAAAGTGCACCTGGACCACACCTCGGAGAGCGAATTGATCAATACACTCAAGTCGTTGGTCAACAGACATTAGATACTGTTTTTTTTTTATTTCCTATCTGTACCAATTTCCTTTCCAAATCTATCTCTGCATTGTTCATTAGAATTGTTATCTCACCTCGGCTGTTTTGAGTGTTCAATATCACACCCTGTCAGAGCCCAGGATTTGCATGAAAGTATTTTTCCCTTACATCTCGTGCCGCCTCCATTTACACACACTCATACACAACAACCCCCTGTTCGACGGACACGAAATTTCTTTCTAGCAAATCCACCAACAAAGCTATTGTGTTTCTGTAGAAAGCGCACGTTTTTTTGTGGCATTTCTTGTGTCAAAACAAACGAATCATAAAAAATGGATCGGCTTAATGAAGACCTCGACCTGCTGGCAAACAGCACCCTTCAATCCCTCAAACAGAAACTAGGCGTCATCCCCGGCTCGTCAATCGTCGTTCGATACATCCAGTCCTCGTACCAGCATGACCCGGCCCGGTCCTTTTTTGAGCTTCTGCTTCTGCTATTTGCGATCCGGTACTTCCTTGCATCCAAATACTCGTACTCGAAAAAGAACTACGTGAGGCTCAATGACGACGAAATCGACGAGCTTGTAGCAGACTGGGACCCAGAACCAATTGTCAAGCCTTTGTCCGAACAAGAAAAGTTTGATTTGGATACTATGCCCGTGTTGGAGAAGACCAACGGGTCGGTAGTCAAAGTGGACGGCAAGGAGCTGCTCAATTTCACCACTACGGATATCTACAACATCAACAGCGACCCTGAAATTAAGCAGCAGGCTATTGATTGCATTCGTGGATACGGTGTCGGCTCGTGCGGACCTGCTGGATTTTACGGCAACCAGGACGCACACGCTGACTGCGAGAAGGCGATCCGGGAGTTTTTGGGTGTGGATGCATGCATTCTTTATGCGCAAGGGTTCTCGACTGTTTCGTCGGTCATTCCATGCTTCTTGAAGCGAAGCGACGTGATTGTGGCTGATAGTAAAGTGAACCTGGGCATTCAAAAGGGAATGCTGTTGTCACGAGCGAGTTTGTTCTGGTACGAGCATGGCGATATGGCTGATTTGGAGCGAACGCTTGCTCGAGCCAATCGATCTCATCGACGAGGACCAATTCCGCGAAGATTCATTATTACTGAAGGTATCTACGAGAACACTGGCGGGTCTCCTGACTTGAAGAAGCTTATCGAGTTGAAGAAGAAGTACAAGTATCGTCTTTTGCTTGATGAATCGTTTTCGCTTGGTGTGATTGGCGCTACCGGTCGAGGGTTGCCAGAAGAAGTCGGCGTTGATCGAGCTGAGATTGATATCACTTTGGGATGCTTGAATAACGCGTTTGGATCGGCTGGTGGATACTGTGCCGGTAGCACTGCCATGGTGGAGCACCAGCGAATCACTTCGCTGTCGTATACGTTTTCGGCCACCATGCCTCCATACTTGGCCCGAACGACCACCAAAGTCTCCAACTTTTTCAGCGATGCAGCTTATAGAAGCAAGCACCAAAAAGCTGTGCGAGACAAGTCTGTGGCGATGAGCAAGATCTTGTCGGGCAATAAGAGCGTCAACCTTGTATCGCGGACCGACGCCGCAATGCTAGTGCTTCGATTGGCCAAGCCTAGCGACAAGGCCGAGCGCATTCTTCAGAGCATTGTCGACGAGTGCCAGTCACAGGGCATTCTCATCACGAGGCATCGACGGTTGCAGAACCATGAACTGTTCCCTATTGACCACCAGATCAAGGTTTATGTGAACAATGATTTCACTCTTGACCAAGTGAAGAAATCCGCACAAATCATCGCCAACGCATTCAACAAACACGCATAAAAAAACAATTCAAACAAAAATACCCTCCAAATTAACGTCTCCTTTTTTAATTATTTTTTTTCTATCATCTAGATTTGGCTGTAATATAATAACTCATTGAAGAAGGTCTTTGAAAGCTCTTTTAATCTACAGGTAGAAAGTTGTTCCAGATTTTTTCCCCTTCAACGCAGACACTAACGAACAATGGGATGGTTCAGTCGAAGCAGTGGATCAAGCAACGGCGACACCACGCCACCAAAAGATTCCTCGTCGAAGGAGGGCAAAAGTACAGAGTTTTTGGAGGACCTTGCACCCAAGTTCGAAGACAACATTGAGGCAATTGAGGCGCGGCGGGAGTTTGAACAGGACCGCAAATCGACGACGCTGAAGGAGGCATGGAAGTCGGTCAAAGTGAGCGACGTGACGCACGTGAGCGAGATTCCATGTTTTAGGCAGTCCATGCTTACAGGAGGCGCTATGGCTGGTGTGGTATTTGCAGTGTTGGTATCGACGAGGAGCACGTACCGGCGGGCGACCAACTGGGCCGTGCTGTCGTTTGCTCTGGGATCTGTAGTGTCGTGGGAGCAGTGCAGGTATAAGATGAGGAAGGGACTCAAGCAGACGGCTATGGCTCAGAAGCACTATAAGGAGAAGAGCTCAAAGGACGAGAGCTGATGGAGGAGGACTAGGTTGTCAGTGTGGCCGACTATGACGTGTATATAGGATGTGTGATGGTATTTATCTCTTTTTTTGGGTTTCTATTTGCTGTATATATTGAATGGAACTGTAGAAATAGTCAAAAATCGGTGGGTATTAGGAAGGTGAAGTTTGCTATCGAGATATTGAGATACTGCTCTGCGAACGCAGATTTATCGTATTAAAAGATTTTTACCGTCTTTTAGGACATTTAACAAAGATTTCAATCTTGATCTTCACACTTGCTCAGTGGTGATAAAAAGATTCTCGAACACGCAAAAGCCGAGACCATCGACCCCTGCACAAACACATGATTTACCACTTTCCACTTGCACTTGCCACTTGCCCACACACAACACACCCTTCTTTCACAACACAGGAATCAATGACCAACGAGTACAGCCAATACCAAAGCCAAGTATCGACACAGCAACGTGCAGGCGATTACTACGGCCGCCAATATGTGCCTGTACCAGACACAGCCGACGAATCTACACAGCGCCGAATCACCCCGCACTCACCGACGTCAATCGTCAAACGAGCCATTCTCACGTTGGAGCCAGCCTTCATGTACGTTTGTGATCCTTAAATATGCTAACTCTTTTAGCCTCAACATCCGAGCGATTCTATATATCAAGCAGTATATCTCCAGGGCGCTGTTGGCGGTTCGTCGGCACCCATACTTCTCGGTACGGCTGGACCGCTGGCTTACCGACAATGCCATTGCCAGGTACTTGGCCTATGTAGATGGCGTTGTCGGTGCCCGTTTGCAGAGAGTCGTTGAACGGAGAAGTTGATGTATTGGAAAAATAATGGTAATAATAAATATTAAAAAATATCTGGTGTGAAAAATTGAATTGGCGTGTGAGGTGTGGTGGTGATGGTTCTTTCCAACTTTCCATCCGCATAGGAAAGAAAAAAACAATGTCTAGCGTTGTCGCCGCCACTTCGTTGTTGACTCTAGGTGCAGTGACTACTACTGCTGTTCTAGGAGGTGAGTAATTGTAAGAGAAGATCTATAAAGCTAATTTGTGAAAAGCAATTGTGTTCTCGCCGGTGATCCTGTCGGTGTTGTTCGCATCAGTCGCCGTCACAGCAGCCGTGTCGTTGGTCATGTTCACATGCCGAATCGGAATTGTTAGCACGAAAAACGGGAAAATCGACAAGAAAACGATAACTAGACAGAGATTGAAGCAGCGAGAGAGAGTCAGAGGGTTGTTGGATGTAGATGCGGCATCGTTTATGAGGAAAGAGGACCTGGAGCGGCTCGAGCAGCGAGCTGAGACCATTCGGTTGAAACGCCAGCAGGAGATGCAGCAGCGAGTGGACCGTCATTTGAAAGATGCCCAAAATGCAAGAGAAGAAATGGATGTTGAGCAAGGGTTGAGAGAGCTTGAGAGTTTCCCGACGATGGATCTGTTGGCACCTTTCAGAACAGATGCGCCGCTGTCGCCTCCAAAACCAGAAGAAGCGGAGGAACCCAAGGTCTTGCCAAGTTCACCACTAGGTCTTGTTCGAGTCAACGGCAGAATCACCTCGAATCCATCGCTGAGTGAACCAATTTCTCAGCCTGAACTACAATCAGCTTCGTCATGGGAAACAGAGTCGGACCCGCCTGTGCTTGCATCTCCAGCATCTGCACCTGCGCCAATTGCGCACCACCCCAAGCGGCCAGTGAGGAGACGACAAAGACGACGTCCAAAGAGCTCATCATTGCGATACGCTGTAGATAGCCCAAAGTCCAAAAAGGCCGCCACTCCTTGAACTAGCGTTAGTGTAATTTATTATACATAAAATTTCTCTCCACATGAGCCCCACGCGCTGAGGCTCGCGCCCCCAGTGTCTCACTTCTGTCCCCCCTTTATTCCATTTGCATCTTGTGGAAAAAGAGACATGTGCCTCCTGCAATGCCAATTTTTGATGCATTTGTCAAGATTTTTGAGAAATCTGATACGAGTAGAAACAGGGATTTGCTCTTGAAAAAAAAAATTTTTTTATTCGACTGTACGGATCCTTGGAGCTTTTACAGGGATATACGGGGGAATTGATCCGGGTGATAATTTTTTGTAAAAGCGTCCTAGCGCATGGTGCCTTGCATGAGGAGACCTCCTCCATCTATTGGTGCCTGGCAAATAGGTACCCCATGTTTTGATTTCTTGAAATCTTTAACTTTTCTGGTTCTGGGTTTTTTGTAGACAAGAGCGAGAGACATCCGTGTTTTTGATTGCAAGTCTCCGGGAGCACGGATAGTCAATGTGGTCTTGACCAACTTTCCAAACATTCTCATTCCGCGGCTAGACCTGCTAGATTCAGCTACCTATTCTTCAGCAGAAACCATACTTAAAGAGCTAGTACTACTCACATAGCAGCTGTCACACCAGTGATCACGTACAAGTGCTCAGATTAGCAGGCGTCTGATGATCAAAGTGTTTGCCGCTGCATTCGACTGCATTATCAAGCCCAAGAATATTATATTATATTCAGGAAACAGTGCTTGGACCCGTTTATATAAAGTCCCGGTAAACGACTAGGCGAGGACCCCCAGAACGACCACGAGCCAGCCACCCGTATATATAAGATTCGTCTCCACCCACATCAACAAACATACGGACATGAAGCAGACAAGCATCATAATACAACAAAAGCCAGTACCAGTTGCAAAAAAGACGAAACAACCCACCAAGCAGTGCGCAGGGACCACACTCCAAGGCGTGCAGTGTCAGCGACGCATCAAAAATGGCGAGTACTGCTACTACCACGATGTCAAGAACCTGCCAGACCTTATGAACAGACTGACGGTACGGGCCAAGGTAGACGTTATCACCAGAGCAGCGCCGGGGTACATTTATGCATACACACTTGATACTGCAGTACATGATAACATCCATGTCTTTGACGACCGCGTTGACCATTTCGTGCCCATTGCACGGTACGACCATGCTGCCGCGACACCTCGAAAGCCTGGCCAAAACAACCGGAACAACAGTAATACACTCGCCAAGCTGATGAAACTGCTCAAACCACGGTCGCAAGGATCAATGATGCTGATCAAGGTCGGGTTCACACGGTCCACCCCGGCTAAACGACTCGAAGAATGGCGTAAGAAATGCAAGCACCCCATCAAGCTCATCGGACCGCCAAAGTCGCATGCCAAAACCGCATACTGCCGTGACAGCCACGGATGGTATACTCACGACCCTCGCACCGTGGAGCGAGCAGTGCATGCTGAGCTTCGAGGCAAGTTGGGGTTTGGCCATGTTGAGTGCGGAGGATGCTCTGCCCGCCACCACGAGTGGTTCTTAGTCGAACGCACCAAAGTGGGTGTAATCTTCGACACAATTGCATACTGGATCAGTGTTTATACATAATTTATTTATATTTCTTCCCTGTGTCGTTTCAAATTCGCATTTTCTCTTTCGATTAATATGAATTTTTCCCCACCACACAAAAAATGTGAAACTCCTCTCCCTCCAGCCGCCCCCCTCAAGAAAAAAAATTCCGATTTTCCAACCTTGAACAATAAACACACTGTAACACGGGGGGCTTAAGGAACACGAACAAGCAGAAATCCAACCAAGATCACAGCATTTCCTCGAGGAATTTCGCTTTTCCAAAACGTCTGACCAGGAAAAATCTTAATTGGCCTCGAAAAACCGGCGCATAGCATACAAAGGAATACACACCCATACCCCTGTGTTCCTTTTAATTTTTTTTTTCCTACCAATGTCGAATAATAACGATGCTTTGACCAACCACAACCACACAACCACCACCACCACCACCACGACGACGAATAATAACACCCCGACGCCCGGGGCGAATTCGCCCTCGGAGCCGCAACGAGGGCCTCGGAACACTTTTACCAATGACGAGCGCCAGGCGATCCGTGACTATTACTACTTTTCGGGCCTCACGGTCTCGCAGAGCGAGGTGCGCACCTGGTTCCAGCAAAAGTACAACCGCGAGGTGTCGCAACCGGTCGTATCGCGGATTCTGAGCGACAAGTATCTGTCGCTTGACAATGGCAAACAGATCCCCGAGCGGTTTATGCAGCAGCGCCAGGCAGCGTCGGCGGCGGCTGCGGCAAAGAAGGCCAATGCTGCCGCAGCACAGCTCAAGCAGGAGCACCAAGGGGTCGACCAGCGACTGTACAGCTGGCACAAGAGCTCGATGGGCCGCGAGATTGAAGTCGAAGAGTACGTCTCCAAGGCACAACAGCTCGGCCGCGAGCTGGCAGTGAGCACTACGGAGCTTGACGACATGTGGGTAGCCGGGTTCTTCAAGCGACACGACATCCAAAAGACTGTCCCGATCGACAACAAGGTGGACAGAAGCGGCGGCGGCGGCGGTGGAGGCAGCGAGGCAGCGAAACGCAAAAAGTCGCTCAATGGATCGGACGCTAAGAAAAAGAAGACGGAGAAATCGACAACGTCGAGGAAATCCGGCAACAAGTCGACGTTGCTGGCTGGGGTGACCCCCCAGTCGTCAGTCGCAGCATCGCCCAGCGTTGCACCGTCGTCAGCAGCGGCCACGCCGCCGCCAGATGCAAATTCGCATAACAACAATAACAGCAATAACCACAGCGACGACGAGGATGTCGAGTACGAAGAGGTCAACGTCGACGCTGCGCCATTGCCGGAGAGCAACCGCCTGCATTCATCGCGGTTCACGGCCGTGAACAAGAGCAAGCACCGCAAGCTCAATGGCCACGGCGTGCGGGTCATTTCGCGATCAGAAGCACGCACGCATTTAGAACGGCTCATTGAGTTTGAAAAATGGCACGGCGACGACCCGCAGGTGACGTTTTTCTACTCGCAGCGCCTCGAAGCATTGAAGGAGCCTGCCGAGTCTACTACTGGCTCTGCCCATCAACGACAACACTCGACCGACTCTACAACGACGGACACTCGCCCTGCGACCCCAACTCCGCAGCAGCATCTTAAACTGCCGCCCATCTTACCACCATCATCTACAACGACAGAGGCGCCTACCCTGCCATCTACATCTACATCAACAACTACAGCGCCTCTCCTGCCATCATCATTACCAACAGTGCCGTCTGAGCAGTTGGCGGTGGCTAAGGAACAGGAAATGCCTAGAGACGAGGAAAAACCGTTGGAACAGACGACGATAGCTGATACAGCCGCTGCTTGAAAAAAACCACATCTATATATATATAATTCTTCTTACTAAAAAGCTAATATTTATTTCATCACTAATTCTTTTTTCTGTACCATTGTTCACTATTTTGCAACAAAGGCCGATCCTTTCTGTTTATCGTTTCTCAAATGTCATGCGCGTGGTGCGGCTCGCATATGCGGCGCGTGGCGATGATCAGTCACAAAAAAGTTGCAACGTACGTGGTCGCGTACTGTTCGCGTTTGGAAGATTTAAGGGGTTTAAAGAAGTGTATAATTATTATTTTAAAATTTAGTAGAAAAGAAGAGAATTGAGAAAAGTAATCATGTTTTACTGGGTCAAAGACGACGACGATAAAGTCTTTCGGAACTCGAGCTGCGGCGCGGTCCAGATTGGCTCAACCTTGTCAACGTTGGACTCGCCAACCCCGCACAACCCGCCCTGGGCGGCCCAGTCGCCGACTCGCTTCAAGTCAAGCTTGGTGAACACCTGGTCAACGGCATTGACCAATTCATCGCTCAATTCAGCGCCGTGGCCCGGAGTAGGCGTGATTCGCAGCCGCTCCTGGCCAATAGGCACGGTAGGGTAGTTGATCGCCTGCACATAAATGTTGTGTTCGGCAAGCAACATGTCCGATGCAATCTTGGCCTTTTCGGCGTCGCCAACGAGCACTGGTACAATATGGGACGGGTTGGGCACCACAGGGATGCCTCGCGATGCAAGAGCAGACTTGACATAAGCAGTGTTCTTCTGCTGGGCGTGTCGCAGCGAATTGTTTGCAGCAACATACTCAATGGCGGCCTTGGCGCCAGACATGACAGACGGAGGAAGAGAGGTGGTGAAGATGAAACCAGGAGCATAGGACCGGATCCAGTCGATGAAGTTGGCAGAGCCCGCAACATAGCCACCGACGCATCCGTAGGCCTTACCAAGAGTAGCAGTGATGATATCAACCCGGTCCATAATAGATGGCTTGTTCTTGTCCAAGGCGTGGTTTTCAAAATCCAAATGCTCAGCAACACCGGCGCCGTGAGGACCGTACATGCCAACCGCATGCACTTCGTCCAAAAACGTCAACGCGCCGTACTTGTCGGCCAAATCGCAAATCTGCTCAATAGGAGCAATCGATCCGCACATGGAGTACACAGACTCGAACGCAATCACTTTAGGAGTGTTGAGAGGGAACGCAGCCAGCTTTGCCTCCAAATCCTGCAAATCATTGTGCTTGAAAATCACCTTCTTAGCACCAGAGTGTCGAATACCCTGAATCATCGATGCGTGGTTCAACTCGTCGGAAAAGTACACCAAGCCCGGCATCCGCTGTCCGAGCAGCGTCAACGCCGCGTCGTTGGCAACAAAACAAGACGAGAACACCAACGCAGCGTCCTTCTTGTGCAACTTGGCACAAGTGTCCTCCAAATCCATCGCATGGTGGTTGTGGCCCGCAATGTTTCGCGTTCCGCCAGCACCAGCACCGTACTTGTCCAATGTCTCGTGCATCGCCTGCAGTACTTTTGGGTTACTGCCCATGCCCAAGTAGTCGTTGGAGCACCACACAGTCACCTTGTCCTGCTCCTTGGCCCGGTGGGCCCGTGGGAACTCCTTGGCCAACCGGTTAATGTTGTTGAAGAACCGGTACGACTTGTCCTGACGCTTCTTGTCGAGCTCCACCTTATAAGTCCGCTCATAGTCGTGCGCCTTACCACCAGCAGAAATGGTCGTCTTCGGCTCAACAAGTGGAGGCACGTGCGGATCGACCTTTACAGTCTTGGCAGTTCCAACAGATGGTCGGTGCTCCAGGTTGAAGTTGTCGAGCACCGGCTTGCTTGGAGTCGAGTACGGACGCTCTTGCTGGCGGTTGGCCAGCGCCGAGTGCATCACTGGGCACTTGGTCGCCATGGCGGTGAGCGAGCCTCGAGCCGAGGCGCTCTTGAGCGCCTGGACGTTGGCTGCTCGTACAAACGGGCACATGGCCGTCGCCTGCTTCACAATCGCTTCCATATTTGTAAGTGAGGGGTGTTGGAGGTGAAGGTGGTGGTGGTGGTGATGATGAGAAATTTGGTCACGAAAAAAATACCCGAGAGAGTGAGGAAAAAGTTCTGGACCCCAGCACAAGAAACTTGCAGGGGCCTATAGATGTCTCAAAACCGTTGGACTTCGTTTCCGACTTTGGAACTACGACGAGTGGGGTAAGTCTTCAATAGATAAATCTGTTAAATCTCTACAGAAATAAATGAATATGATTAGATACAGTCTCGTTAACATGCTTTCGATGGCAAACTTCTTCTTGCCACTTCAAAGCCCCCTCACCTCACGAGTCGCGCGGCTCGGCAGCGGCGTGATGCGACTGCGACTCCAGCAAATCGAACCAATCACAAGCGTTTGATTATTGTTAAATTTCAGAATAATTTTTTTGTTTTTACAGAATAAATATTTATAAAAGAATTAAGTGTTCATATAAGTGGATGGGTCGACACCTTCCTCTGGGAACGGAGTGATGCTGACTTCGAACCGTTCCTGAATCTTGGCCAACACTTGAGTATCCTCCTCAGTAGACACAAACGACACGGCAAGACCCTTGGTACCGAATCGGCCAGCTCGACCGACTCGGTGCAAGTACTGATCAGCCTCTGGAGGCATATCGTAGTTGATGGCCAAGTTGATTCGCTCAATGTCGATACCTCGGCCAAACACATCAGTCGAAACACAGATTCGCTTGTTGAACTCCTTGAACGACTTGTATCGGTCAATTCGCTCCTGCTGGGGGATACCAGAGTGCACAGCAATCGATGGGAAGTTGCACTCGTTGAGCAATCGCGAAAGCTCGTTGGCTCGGCCAACAGACTTGACAAAGATGATCACCTGGTTGAACTCCAAAGTGTCCAACAAGTGGTTCAACTTTCGGTTCTTCTCCTGCTCGGCAAGCTTGAGGTAGTACTGCTGCAAACCATGCAACGTGAGCTTCGTCTCGTCATCGACATAAATCTCCAATGGATTCTGCATAAACTTCTTGCAGATTGGTCGAATCTCTTGGCTCAAAGTGGCCGAAAACATCATAACCTGCTTCTGGTGCGGGGTGGCTCGGAAGATCTCCTGCACATCTCGTCGCATGTCAACAGCCTCCAAAACCTTGTCACACTCGTCAATGACAAAGGTCTTGACATTGTTCAATCGCAAGTACTTGTCTCGCACAAGCGCGTTCAATCGACCTGGTGTCGCAACGACAACGTGTGGAGCAGTATCCTTGTTCTTGATCAACTCAATGTCCTTCTGGATCGGAGTACCACCGTAGAAAACAGAGGTTCGCACGTCTGGAAGGTACTTGGAGAATCGGGCGTACTCGTTCTTGATCTGGTAAGCCAGCTCTCGAGTGTGGCACAACACGACAACAGCAACCTCACCTGGAACAGGGTCAATCTGCTGAAGAGTAGCCAACACAAAGACGGCAGTCTTACCCAAACCGGACTTGGCCTGGCAAAGCACGTCAGTGCCCAGAATCGACTGAGGAATGCACACTTGCTGGACTGAAAAATTCGAATGTTAGTAAATGTTGTTAGTAGTAAAAGAAAAAGATCGTCAAAAGATAGAAAAAAATAGAGCAGTTGTCATCTGCCGACCTGTAATCGTTATTCAATTTGCTGTTGTTTACCCTTCATCTTTTGGACGTTAGCGGTATTTGCGAAAATTAACAACCGCCATTTGATGGATCTCGATATTGACCAAGGGTCAAGTGATCGAGCAAAAAAACTTGTGACTTGAAAAGCTCAAGTCAAAACTTTGCTGTGAATTCCATATTGCAAAAAGCACTGGAATAATGCACACAAAGGTAATTCGGACCCCCCATACGCGTGATCAACGCGTAGTTCTTTGCTGTTCGTAGACCAAGAACACGAATAACGAAACACGGCCGACTTCTTCTCGAAGCAGCCGAATGAAGTTGGTAAATTTGGCAAAATAACGAAAGCAGGCACGATGGTATACTTTCTCTTTTTCTTTTTTTTGTCTCTTTCGGCGGTCTTTCTCTTTTTGTTTTGTTTAAATCATACCCTCAGATGGATGCTCGAAACCGCAATCGGTGATTGCTCGCGACAATTCTGGCTTGAGCAAAAAGTCCTTGAAACCGGTCGAGTGGATACCGACATACGAGCCCTTCTTGTCGCCACCGTTCTCCTGCTTGATAACGGCAGCGTCGCCGGCGGTGGCCTGGGTGGTGGTGGATGGCGCCACGTCCTCAGTGTCGGAGTAGTCGAGGAGCTCTTCTTCGCCTTCGTGGGACATTGCTGTTACGTTGGTTTTGCTGTGAGTTAAAAAGAACTAAGAAAAAAATTGACGCGACTTAATGAGAGACTCCAAAAGTCGATTCCTTCTTTGTCGAGAGAAGAAAAGCTGTCAAGTGTTCGAGGGCTTTTTGGAAAAAGTGCAGTCCAAAAGTTGGGGGGAAGGGATTTGGGAGTGAAAAATGTGGTCGCTTGGGAGTTTTCCGCGCCGCAGCGCGCACTGCGCGGCACGCCGGGTACTATAATGAGAATAAGAACTGCCAGTCGCATTAGAATCAGTTTCATTCATTAAATTACATTCCAGACTCGTATTATAATTGTTGTTTTTTTTCTTGAAATAAATATACGCCAGTAATCTACTCACGTGCTCTCATCTCTTGTAGCCGTGCCATCGCTTTCGGGTGCTTCTGTGCAGCCGCCTTGAAGTACCAACGCCGAGCCTCCTCAATGCTGGACTTTACACCAATGCCAACCTCACTGAAATAGCCCAGAGCATATTCGGCCTTGGCCAGTCCCTTCTCGGCCGCTCTTCTGGCCCATAGATACGCCTCTGTGTCGGACTGCTGCAAAATGCCATCGGATCCCGTCAAGTACCATCCAGACAATGCAAGCTCGCTCTCGGGCTCGCCCTTTTCAGCAGCTCGACTGTACCAGGCTATACTTCGTTTAGGATCAATGTTGCATCCCAATGTACCGTACTCGTAGCAACATCCTAGTCGGAATTGCGACGGCGGATAACCAAGCTTGGCCGCTTTGAGGAAGAGCTCAAACGCCTTGCGTTCGTCTCTTTGAATGACTGTCGCTGTCCCTTGTTCATTGACTGCGCTCATGTCCAAGTTGTCCACTCGTTCATACAACAATCCAAGCTCATGGACCGCGTGCGGCGTGTCTGCATCTGCACGATCAGCCGCTCGCTGGAACCACGTAACTGCCTCAGCAAAGCTCTTGCGCTGTCCTAATAGACCATTGAGTGAAATCATACCAAGCTTGTACATTGCAGACACATCCCCCAGTTGAGCTGCCTTCTTGTACCATATCAAAGCCTTGTCAGTGTCCTTCTTGGTGCCAGCACCAATTTCATTGCATACTGCAACACGATACGCAGCTTCGGCCTGATCTAGCTTGGCAGCTCGATTGTAAAGTTCGTAGGCCTTATCGTGGTCAATCGGCAAAGTGAGTGTACCGCCACTGTACGAACACGCAAGAAAGAATATAGCGTCTGGGTATGTTTGGCTAGCCAGCTTCTTGACAATCTTGTGAGCTTGCGATAGCCATGCATCATGGTTCTTCTTCTCTGCCCTAGAGTCTACATGGCTGTTCGCTCTCGTGGGTGTTTCGGGGTTCTCATACAGCATTGCCAGGGTCGTGCTTGCTTCTTCCATTTTCTTGGCCCAGTCCAGCTGAGCTTTTGGATCATGCGGACGATTCTTGGCCTGTAGACGATAATTCTCAAACGCTTCCACTGTCAGCTTCTGCTTGGTAGTATCACCAAACGATGCGTCAGAAGTATCATTGTTCGAGGTATACTGCCTTTTGGGAGGAGGCCTGTCGCCAATCTGACTAGCCATTGGCGATTGCGGCTTTGGTTCAAACTGTCTTTGAGGTGGAGGTGGCTGCTGCTGTTGGTATCCTGTATTGCCATATGGCTGTTGAGAAAAAGACTGTGGCTGTTGATTGTACTGCTGCTGTGGAGGTGCATTATATTGGCCAGAAGTTTGGGATCGGTCGGAATGGATGGACTGCTGCGAATCGTAGCTGTAAGGCACTGATGGTCGTTTTTGTGACTGTAATGGTAGGTGTGTACTAGAGTTTCCATTCGAATGTGATTGGCTGGACTGTCTGGATGCCGATCTCAAAGGTTGAATGTCCGACTGGTACGCAGTATTCAGAGGAGGAAGTTTCTCAGACGACTGCGAGAACTTTCTAGAGGACAAAGATTCCTGCTCTTGCCCTCGGCTTGACACGCTAGCCCGCTCGTGTTCTCGGATTTCCTCATCAAGATATTGATTGACAAAGTCTCCATCCGACGCCTTTGAACTCCGCTGAGGCGAGACTTGTTCTTGCCGTGCTTGAGGTGGCGGAGAGACCATATCCCTTCTGTACTCGGCTGCCAGCGGGGATATAACCGTATTGCCGACCGCAGCTGCAGGTGGAATCTTATTTGTCGAGATCTGCACTCGCCGCTCTCCTTCATGGACCTCCATCGAGTTGTAAGTTTGGTCGTCTGTAATCGCCGTGGGACTCTTTGGATTCCAATCATTGCCATAGTTTGAGCCGTTTGGCGGCGGTGGATTTTCAGGCTCCTGACTAGCATACGTGGAATTGGAGTAATCTACTGCGAATCCATCGGTGGTCAAAGGCGGTGGTGGTCCCTTGCGACCTTCTACTTGAGGCTGTGGAGCAGGACGTTGCCGCTGTTGCTGTTGTGGCTGCGGTGGATGGTTGCCATAGTTCTGAGGGCTCTGCCGTCTTTGATACATGTTCGGACTCTCAGGGCGGTGGTTCTGGCTGTACCCATTTGGACTTTGAGGCCGTGCTTGAGAAGCGTACGGTGCCACTTGAGGAGGCTGCATTTGACTCTGGTTGCCGGGTAGACTATTATTGCGCGGCGCGTCATTTATACTCATATTCTGCATGCCTTGGCTCAGATCTGGTTGAGACCGGGAGTATCCATTGCCATCAAACGGTCGTTGTTGTTGCGGCTGACGAGGAGCCATTTGAGCCATCTGCTTTGGCGGAGATGGGTTTCGAGGCTGAGGCTGCTGGGCATAGCCATACTGACCATTCTGCGGACTCATTGGCCTTTGGTCGTATCCGTTTCCGTTTGGATGCTGGTTACGCGGTGTAGCATACTGGCTTTGTTGTGGCTGTTGAAATTGTTGTTGTTGTCCAGATCGAGGGTCGTAGCGAGGATTATTCGGAGGCATCACCTGTTGCTGCTGTTGCTGTCGCGGCTGTGAAGGAGGAGCATAACCCTGCTGAGTGTTTATCATCGCTGGGTTCTGTCTTGGTGAGCTTCGCTGCTGCGGAATCTGAGGCGGTGGAGGAGGCTGATGCGAGTACTGATTCGAGTAACCTTGTGGCTGGCCGTACTGCGATTGCGACTGAGACTGAGGTGGACCTGGTGGACCTCTTGGTGGTTGTTGTGCTCGTCTCTGGTCAGGATGTGGTGCGTACTGAGGTCCTGGAGGCTGGTGCTGCTGTGGTGGTGGCCGGTACTGCTGTCCTTGTTGATGTTGCGGAGGATACGACGTGGGAGGGTAGCCCTGCTGCTGCTGCGGTGGTCGAGGTTGCTGGCTCTGCGGCGCACCATAAGACTGCTGCTGAGCAGGAGGAGGATATTGTCGTTGGTAAGAAGCAGGCTGTTGCTGCGGATATTGGCTGTAAGGTTGTTGTTGTGGAGCGTACTGCGGTTGATTAAAATGGTGCTGCTGCTGTTGCGGCCCCCGCGTCGCGTAGTACCCTTGCTGGTCGGCTGGCGGGTGCGACATTGCCAGAAACGCTGCTGTTTTATATCACAAGAGAAACTTTGCTTTGCCTGCGGAGTGTAGAATATGGTTCGGCAGCTCTGCGAGCTTAAATGGTGGGGTTTATGGTGGTGGGTGGGTTGGTGTGTCGATGTTTTGTGCGCGTGCGTTTCTGCGAGCGAGTTTGCAAACGCAGCAGCCGCGCAATATGAATTTTGCCTGATGCAGCCATAGTAATAATAAATGTCCATAACTGGGATAATTTCCCAGTTCGTCGCAATTTTAGATGCGGACAATCTAATCTCTCGATTTTAAGATTTCATGCATAGCAATTTTACCGTTTTTCAGCATTTCTCGGCAGTTTTACATGTGCGCCTCACCTGCCACGGCTTGTCCATTCATGATACAGACATGCAGCAGAGGGACACGGCGACGGAGATGGAAAGAATTTGGATGAAAGAATAGTTATAACTTAATTATATAATAATAATATCAACTCCACAAAGAAGGAAGACACATCTACTCAAAATCTACTCTCGAGAAACGTCTCGGCCAAACACCTTGACCTTGAGCCAGTCCAGACTCACCAACACCCTGTTTCGCATCGAGAAGCACATGCTGATGTAGGCCGACCGCCAGAAGATGTAGGTCAAGCCACCGCCGCTGGCAAAATTGCTATCGTTCCACACTGGCAAGTCTGCAACAGCTCGATCCGAGCCAATGTAGGCCAAGGAACCTTGGTGGGAGTACTCGAATGGAAGAAGAGACTTTGCTCGCTTCAATCGTCGGTTCTTGGACTCAATGTCTGCCAAGAGGGACTGCTTTTCACGCTCAGAGTCGGCGTCTCGAGCCTTGTTCTGCAAAGAAGCAATATCCTGCTGCAAGTCATCAGCTCGGGCGAGCTGGTTGAGCAAGCCGCCCAAGTAGGAGCCCTGCTGCGAGGCGACCTGGGCAGTTGGCGCATACTTGGTAGCAGTGCAATCACCCAAGCCCCAGATGCCCTCAGTACCCTCGACGACCAAGTACTCATTAACCAGCAAGCCTCGTCGAGAGTTCTGCTGAGCAGGAATGGCAGACATGAGCTGTCTGGTCAATGGCCGCACAGCGTTACCAGTGGCCCATACAAGCAACCCGTAAGGCATCTCGATCATTTCCTTGGTGCCGTCAGGGTTGGAGGCCTCGGCGAGAACAGTGTCTTCAGTGACCTTCTTGACCATGGTCTTGGTCAAGATGCTGATTCTCTCGGCCTTCATGGTCTTTTCAGTGTAATCGATCAATTGCTTTGAGAACGATGGCAACACGCTTGGCAATGCCTCGATCAAAGTAACCTTGAAATCCTTGGCGATATCCGGCACCCACTTCTTCAAATCTTCCTCGAAGAAATCTTGCAGTTCAGCAGCAAACTCTACACCGGTTGGGCCACCACCGACCACGACAGTGTGCAACAGTCGCTTTCGGTCTTCATCGTCCAAGTTCTTGAACGAAGCAGCCTCAATGCAGTCCATAACCTTCTTTCGAATCTTCTGGGCGTCTGGGATTTCCTTCAAGAAGCATGCGTGCTCCTGAACACCTGGAATACCGAATGTGGAGTTCTGAGCGCCGACACCAATGACCAAGTAATCAAACTTGATCTCCTTCTCGTCCTTCTGGTCACCAGATGCGTCACGGATCGTCAAAATTCGGTTTTCGTGGTCAACGTTGGTAGCATGGGCTTCGTAATATGTAACATCAGATTGCTTGTTTCGAATAATGCCTCGAATTGGCTCCATAATCGATCGGTGTTCGATGGTGCCGGTAGTACACGATGGAAGCAGCGGGGTAAACAAGAAGAAGTTTCGTGGCGACACGACAATCACGTTGTAGTTGGAGGTATCAATCTTCTTCAATAGAGAAACACTGCCCCAGCCGGAACCGAGAATGACCAGCGTCTTCTTCGACGGGTCGGATGGAAGTTGGTGTCGTCGTGGATGAGTAACCTCGTAGATCGACCAAGCACCATATGCCACCGAGAGCGCAACACCAGAGAGCATTACTCGCAAAGTAGTTCTCCAGAAGCCCCGCTTCTTCTTTGGAGCTTCAGGAACAGTAGACTCGGCGGTCTGCTTCGGTTCATTGGGCTTGTGTTGCTGGTCGAGAGGGTCGAGTGGAGTAGGCACCTTCTGTCGCAGATAGGCCGTTGTAGCAATTGACCGCATGGCCAGCCGTCGAGAGTCGAGGCCGAACGCAGGACTTTTAGCCTGCCTGGCGGCCACACGCATGGACCTAGCCAACATGGTTGATATGGGATTTCCTAATGGAAAGGTTTTTGAAAGGAGTTTGTTGGTGATAGGGAAAAGAATTTGGGTGTGAGTATTTGCGAAAATTGACGTGCTAAAAAAAAAAAATATGAGAAGGGAAAAACTTGCCGATGCTTCCTGCTGTCTCTAATGGAAACGCAGCCGGAAAAATTCGATAGAAAGCCCTGTACAAATTTTGCCGTACCCTGTTCTGGAAGTCGTTATGTAATTGAATTTAGTCTCGACCGATGAGACGGTTATATACCGAGAAGAGCGTGCTGCTTCCCGCAACTTCCCTACATCTCGAGCCGCTCCTGGGAGCAGCAAGTTCCGACGGCCCGTGATCAGAGCAATTGTACAAAATGTGATACCGTGCTTCTCCGCATACTTTTCGGGTGCGAAAAGAGAGTTTTCTACGGGTTCTTGTGGGATCTAAACCCTAATTATTGATGTATAAAGATTATAGAGACGTCGCGTCGGAGCACTGCATATTCAGTCCCTACAAACAGCATCACTAGATTATAGATATTACAGAATAATCTCAACATATACAAACATCTGATAATTGTACAAAAAATGAATACAATGAGTAGACATAGTCAATTCTCACATCTGATTGGTCAATCTCGGCACGCTTTGGGAGGTTGATCCGCGCCCCCCTGTTCGCTGTCTCACGCCGGCACGTCTAGAGAAACCCCTCTCGACTCGTGCGGCTCGTGAAACACGACAAATGTGCAATATTGGAAAAGATAAAAAATTAAGGCAAATGGAGACAAAAAAGAATGCGTCAGCCCGGAGTCGAACCGGGGGCTCGTCGATGGCAACGACGAATTTTACCGCTAAACCACTAACGCGTTGTGATTTTTTTTCAAAAAAAATTTTGCACGCCACCACCCTCGGAGTTTCCAGCCGCACAAGCCGCCGCATGTCGTGCGGCGTTACGATTGGGGTTTCGGTTAAGACCCGAAACAGAAATCATACCACTAGACCACCAAGCCTGCGGTGCACTTAGAGGTGGACAGCTGAGTACAGGGTGACCCAGTCTCAGAAAGCAGTCTAAGGGAGACTGTCCCCAGGGACTTCGCTACGGCGGTGGAAATCCGGGGCCTGCTCAGCAGCTGAGGTGAATCAAGAAGACATTAAAACAATTGTATTATTTTTATTATCATCATGTAGGCTAGTTTACTAGGAAGACGACGCTGGCCATAGGCTTAAAATAACCGTCTCTAAATATATTAGACTAAAACGAAGCGGCGCGATTGTGGTTCTTCCCAGCCTTTGTATGCCACGTCACACATAGTTTCACAAGGCGCAGTGGAGTTTTACTCCGTTACAAGAGATTCGTGGTATCGTTATTCAAGTTATCTCCGCGCCAGGTTCCCCGTCCATTTCGGTGTACCGGGCAATGTGGCTGAGACACAAGCCGCATCAAATGTTTACTTAGCGCCTGGTAGGTTGGTGATACGTGGCGTTGGAGCCGGGGTTCTTTGTATCTTGCGACACTCAGCTGCATACTGATCACCGTTAAAATGGTTCTGTAGTTTTCCCACAGAAAAATATAAATACTATACAGTCCCACACCCCGATCCCCTGGTGGGATTTGTATCGCACTTTTTTCTGTTTACCTCAGTGTGCCCTTTTCTCAATAGTCAATAATGTCGCGAACAGTTTTCTTGACCGGTTCCAATGGGTTCCTTGGACTGCACATTGTCCAGCAATTGCTTCTCCACAAGTTTGACGTTGTGGCTGTAGTTCGTGCTGAGTCCAAGGGCGCACAAATTACACGAATTGCGTCGGAATTTCCTAACCAGAAAGTGACAATCGAGGTCGTACCAGACATGAGTGCCGACCATGCGTACGACAAGGTACTCGCTGCTCACCCTGAGGTGACTGTCGTTATTCACAGTGCCTCTCCAGTCGCTGCCACGCTCAGTACCATCGAAGATTTCCTGGAACCTGCTGTGAACAGTGTTGTCAATCTGTTGACAGCCACCAAGGCACATGCGCCCCAAGTGACACGGTTCATCTTCACTTCGTCTATGGCTGCAGTACTTTCCCTTTCCGAGGAAGTTGTTGAGATTTTCCCAGAGGGTAAGACCACTGTGAATGAAAAGGACTGGAATGTAGTTGAGAAGGACGAGCTCAAGAAGGCAGACATCACGGCTTACTGTGTCTCGAAGAAACTCGCCGAACTGGCGCTATGGGACTTTATCAAGAATGAAAAGCCCAACTTTACGGCCACTTCCATCAATCCTTCTTTCTTGATTGGTGAGAATTTGGACACCAGCGTGCAAGGTGAAGAAGCAGCCCTTAAAGGATCCAACGGGTTCATTTTCGGCGTGGCTGCTGGCAAGTTCGGCCAAGTCGGCGCCAAAGCTATTGCCCACGTTAGGGACGCTGCCATTGCACATGTCAATGCCATTGATAATGAGAAGGCTGTTGGTCAGCGGTGGCTCATCTCGTTGCCGAACGCGTCTCACTCTGAGATTATCGAGTGCGCTGGAATTACTCAGGCTACTGAAGAAGGGAAGAACTTCAAGGCTGCTGCTTACCCTGACAATAAGGTCACGCTTGAGCAATTCGGCCGTCCGTTGACCAGCTTGAAGGAGTGCTTGAAGGACTTGGTGAAGGATATGGTCGACCGCAAGGCATTTTAGACATTTATATACTTTATATCAACAAAGACTTTAGGAATGGTGTTGCATTTTCTCTGTAGAATAAATCTGAAAAAATAAGGACTGTCGAGAAAGCTGCACCGCGGTGCGGTACCGCGAGACACCGGAATATTTCAGCAGACACTAAGCAGAATACAATTCTTATTTTTCTCTCCTTGAGGCAGATTATTCTACTACTCAGGTACAAAAGATCATTCATTTGGTAAGACAACTACACTGACGAGAGGTATGCTAACAAATTATGATAAAGATCTGATCATTACTGTGGTGTATTATTTACGGTTTGTTGTGCTAACTGGAACCGCTGTGAAGGTTACTGCTTGTCTGACGTAAGTAGTGTGGGTATTTGTCTCTCCGCATTTCAAATGTCCCATCTATCGTCCCTCTCTGCCCTCTCAACATATGATCCGAAGCCTATCGCGATCACTATCGTCCACCACATCACATCTACATTTAGTACAGAAATATACTCGCAAAATGCACATTGAACCAATTACCATGCGGTGGGGCACCGGCGACAATTACGCCTACCTCGTCACCGACGACGCCACCAAGCACGGCGTGGTCATCGACCCTGCCGAGCCCGAGGAAGTGCTGCCTACTTTAAAGCAGCGCCAGGCCGAAGGTGTCGAAATCAAGGCAATTGTCAATACCCACCACCACTTTGACCACGCTGGTGGCAATGAGGACTTGCTTGCGGGAGAGCTATCTGGTGTTAATGTCATTGGCGGCAAGGACTGTCCTCGAGTGAAGACGACTCCCGAGCACAAGTCCATGTTCCCATTGGGCGACAATATTGAAGTGACTGCTCTGCATACGCCATGCCATACCCAGGACTCTATCTGTTTTTACTTTGTTGACAAGTCCACAAACCAGCGTGCCGTGTTTACGGGCGACACCTTGTTTAATGCCGGCTGTGGGCGATTCTTTGAAGGCACTGCCGACGAAATGATCAAGGCACTGGATACACTGGCACAACTACCAGAAGATACAAAAGTTTACAGTGGGCACGAGTACACTCGTGGTAATGTCAAGTTTGCCAAGACCATTCTTGATAATGAGGCATTGACCAAGCTTGACCAGTATGCTTCCAGCCACGAGCAAACCACCGGTGCGTTCACAATCGGCGACGAAAAGAAGCACAATCCGTTCATGCTCACCAGCGATAAACAGGTACACAAAAAAGTCGGGTTTGAAAATCCTACTGAAGTGATGGCTAAATTGAGAGAACTCAAGAACAATATGTAATGTAGTCTGAAAATGAAATATACCGCACGCCATAGTCCTCAAACTCGTCAAGACCAGAGTTCAAAGATATCCCATGACGACACTGCAACAATATGACTCTACCTCTGCTGTCCACGCTCTATTTTCAATCTGGTACACTGAAAGTGAGTTCTAGCTATCTTCAGAGGCAATTTTTTAACGATGAAGAAAAGAAAGAAAAAATACTGTGCCGGGTCGAGCTTTATGAGGTTGGACCCAGTTCCCGTGCTGACATATACTCCCAGACGCAAATCTACGCGCTTGGGGGCCACACTTGCCACAGCAAATAAAGGGGTCTCCACACACAAGACATCAACTGACCTTTAGATCCCCAAGAATAGAATAATGAGCGAGGAATTGAGCGTACAGGAGCCAGTACCGGAGTCGTCCGTAGTCACGACAGACAACACAGATGCAGAGCTCGACAAGGATAAGGACAAGGTCGACCTTGTAGAGGAGATGGAAGCGCAGCAGGCTGCGGAGGAGAAGGCCAAGGAGGCATTGGCCACAGACAGCAAGAAGACACAAGACGCCAAAAGCAGCAGCGACGCTAGCGACGTACCGCCGACGCCACCGCCCAAGCCTGCTCGGCCATTGAGTCCCTTCCAACAAGCTGAGAACCAGCTGAAGGAGGCGTTCCCGTCGGTGGAGCCAAACGTAATCCGAGCAGTGCTAGTTGCATCCAACGGCCAGCTCGACGGCGCGTTCAATGCGCTGCTGTCAATGTCAGACCCCAACTTCAAGCCTGATACCGTCATCAAGCCCGCTGGTGGTGCTCCTGGAGCAACGGCTGAAGCCCAGAGCCAGATTGAACAAGACGCAAGGCTGGCACGGGAGCTAGCTCAGCAGTATGGCGCACCGCCGGGACGACATCGAGACAGACAGTACTCCAGCAGCAGCCGAGTGCGACAGAGCCAGCCAGATCAGAATGCATACTCTGGCAGATACGACGAGCACCCGCCCCAGCAGCCAGAACGGTCCTTCTTCGACGACGACCTGCCGGAGATTCGGCAGAACCTTGAAAAGGGGTTCATTGAGACTCGAGACAAGGTCACATCGTGGATGACCAACTTGAAGAAGAAGTTTGACAATGAGGACAACGACGACGGCTCTTACCCAGGAAATTCTGGCAACGGGTCGCGAAACGGCAGCCAATTGTTTGGAGCACTCGGACGAAGCAGCGGCGAGTACGAGGACCGAACATCGAGGAAACCCGGACCCCAGGGCTACAGCTACGAACAGCGACGGCGCAACCGGGGCTACGACCAGGATCCTACCGAGATCAATGACGACTTCCAGGGCATTTCGCTGCGGGACAATGACAACGAGGCACCGGTCAAGCCACCTCGTCCAGGCGGCGGAGTGAGCGCGTTTGGCGACTCGTCCAACGCGTCGGCCAAGCAGTGGGAGCCGATCAAGAAGAAGGACGCTAGCGAAGACAAGGATCCTTTCTTTATCGGCGAGAGCGATGACGAGGACGACCAGCCGCTCGCCAAGAGCATTGCTGCGGCTGCCGAGAAGAGCGACAAGAAAGGTGGTGACAAGAGTTAGTACTGTAAGAGAGAGTGTGTGAGAGAGGGTTTAAACCCTTTAGAATTTTAATTTTATTTTCCTAGTGTTATTAGACTTTATTTCATTAAGACTTTATTAACAAAATTTACAATTTTTAGCTCCAACAATTAGGGTTGTGGTAGCATCTTGTAGATGCAGGTCCTTGAGCTTAAAAAAACAGAGTATCAGACAAAAAATAATTTATAAAAAAAACCCACCAAAAATCATATTTTACATGTATGTACCAGTAAACAAGAGAAAAAAACATAAAAAATTTATCATAACAATCCGTGATAAGAAAGAAGAGAAGGCGGAAGAGACATGAGTCTTTAAAGTTTTTGAGAGATCCTTTATTTTATCAGATCAGCATCAACCAAGACAATCCCACCAACGCTAGCAAAGGGCTGACAGTTTGGAGTTTATGGCCTGCGTTTGGGG
The DNA here is from genome assembly GCA_030580095.1 of Blastobotrys petasosporus. Lineage (NCBI taxonomy): Eukaryota > Fungi > Ascomycota > Dipodascomycetes > Dipodascales > Trichomonascaceae > Blastobotrys > Blastobotrys petasosporus. The sequence continues at coordinate 44,427 of JAKTSG010000040.1, read as the reverse complement.
ACCTCTAAACCCATTGCCAGGTGATCTTGACACGACCCTCAGCTTCGTCGGCAATCTCGTTGAAGGCGGCTGGAGACAAGTCCAAAGAGCCCTCGGCGCAACCTGGGCACATGTCAACGACAGTGACCTGGACGGTCTTGCCATTGTCTGGTCGAGTGATCTCAATCTTCTTACCACAGTTGGAGTTGGAGTTGGAGTTGGCGCCAGTGCCAGCATCGAACTGAGCAATGTTCAAGGCACAGATCAAGTCCTGCTCAGTGTTGGTACCACCGCAGGCACCGAGACCTGGAGTGTAGAAGGTAGCATCACCAGAGAAGGTGGAACCAGAACCGGAACCAGAGCCAGAGCTGCTAGCAGCAGAGGTGGTAGCTGGTGGCTGGGCAACAACCTGAGTGGTTGGTGGTGGTGGTGGGGGAGCCTGAGTGGTTGGTGGAGGTGGTGGTGGGGCCTGAGTGGTTGGGGCTGGTGGTGGGGCCTGTGGAGAAGAGGTCTCAGGGGCTGGTGGTGGAGCCTGGGTAGATGGCGATGGAGCCTGTGGTGGTGGAGCTGGAGCCGAGGAAGCAGCTGGGGCCTCAAAAGCAGCTGGAGCTGGGGCAGATGGGGTCTGGGCTGGAGGAGCGGCAACAATCACCTGGGTGGACACTGGAACGACACCGGTGGAGTATGGGACGCCGTTCTCATCGACGTAGACAACCTGGTCCTGGTAAAGCACTCGAGTGGCGTGGACAACGTTGGTGACAAGAGCCCGCTTGTCGAGGTGCTGGTGGTGCTGGGCCATTGGGGAGGCCATGGCGGCAAGAGGAAGCAATCCGGCGGCGGCGAAAGCGTACTTCATTGTTGGTATCTTGTTGTAAAGTTGGTTGTAGTAAAGAAAGTGAAATAAATATAAGAGATTGAGGATTTCACTAGTGAGTTGTAGACGAACCGGTCGTGTAAACTTAAAGTAGGGAAATAGCTCTGGTTAAGGAGTGTAAAAGAGGTCGGTTTGTGTTGGTTAAAGAACGACGAAATCAGAACCAGTCGGGTTTTGTCGATTTGAATGAATGTGTGGGAATGGGATATCAACAAGTTCAAGGGGCAGGGGCGGCGGAGAGGTTTATATACACAAGTCGACGCCGGGCGCGCGTGCTGTTGTGGGCAGGGGGATGGGCGCGGGAGTGCGTGTAAAACTGAGTACAGAAAAGGTTTTTTTCTGCTCAAAGTGTCACAACGGCGCACGACAAAAAGCAAAACACACTGCTTGTGTTGCGCGCTGGCTGTTTTGGACGAGCAGGGGGCGGTCTAGATGGTGCTGCGCGCGTTTCCACGGATACCGAATTTGGGAGTCTTTTTCACAGTACTGTTCATTGAAATGTATTAGACATTTGAGAAATGATTATTATCGGATAATCGGACATTGCTCGGATATTTTTCATGTAGCAGTCTTGTACTCTTGTGGTGGGATATGAGTAATCATATTATGACGAACCGAAAGTACTTTGAACTGTCGGGCAAGGATTTCTCTCCAGGCAGGTACATATTGATTGGTACTGTGGATTCAATTACTGTACTGTACTGTAATGCGATTGATCTAATAAAGCCCAATTGTATAATTTCGATAGATCTATTAGAGAGATCTGTTTACAGATAAACTCTTAAAGTTAGACTTTTAACTCAAGAATGTTCATTTATACTCTCCTCTGGGGATAACTCCAAGGTACACAACTTTTCAGTACATGCACACTCTTTAACCGTTACAAGCATCCTTGCTAAGTTAATTGCCAAAACGCCTAGACCTCGATTTAATACTCCACATATCCGTAACAGACCTTGAGCTTGAAACTTTTGAAAAAAATAATATTATCGGATCTCATCAATGTACACCCCTACTTCATGTTCGTTCCCGTTCTCGGTATCCCCTCTCACTCAAATGCATGATAATGTACAAGTTTCCTTGCTCCATATCGTCCAGCGCCGAACTCCCGGCCGTTTTGACAGGTCCCAAGACTTACATGCGGGAATGGCTCACCAATTGGGCCATCTGAAATTGTCTCTTTTGCAAGAGACATCCATGCACCCAAAAGGGGTGAATCATGTACTACACTATCCAATGGAGGCAAAAACGAGTGACCACTTGCGACCCCGATTAGGAAATGACCTGTTTGAGGCGATGAATAATATTCCCTTTTCAAGACCGGCCCGTTGATGGAAAGTTGAAGGCTTTTTTTAAGGAAGCTTATAGGGGGTGCGGCGGGTCTGTGTGTTATATGTTGTGCGGCGCTGGGAACTTCCTTGATCCTTGACTGCGTAGATTATGCTGGCTGTTCACGTGTGACAGCGCTTGTCACCCCACGCACAAGGGGGCCGAAACGAAACGAAGCCTCCTTCGTTACCAGAGTATTATATCGCTTAAGAACCTTAAGAACCTTTTTTGTTATTTTAGGCGAGGGTTTTTTTATATATTAACATAATATCAAGAATATAATAAGCTTTGTAGGAGAATGTATCAAGAAAAGTTTAAGGAGTAGACCATATGGTTTTGAAAGAAGCGAATGAAGCGAAACAGAGCTCTTAGAAAGAGTCTATTTGTCGACTCCACCTTCAGTAGCACCGCCGTCGGCCCAGACCCAGGAGATGCTCACTCGGCCTTCAGACTCTTCGGCCAATTGATCGAAAATATCTGGTGACATGTCCAAATCGCCAAAGTTGCACACGGGGCATCGGTCCGTGACGGTGGCAGTGACGCTGACACCGTTTCGTGTGATGATCACTTGCTTACCACAAAGAGTGTTCAAGTTTGGGTTCCCGTTTGGTGTGAATGGGTCGAATTGTGGTGCATTGAGTGCAACAATTGGGTCGCTGGCGCTGTTGACGATACCACATGCTCCAAGTCCTGGAGTGAAGACGGTACCGTCGCCGGTGAGGTCTGCGAGAATAGCAGCAGGAGCAATTGCTGCAAGGGCGAGAATTTGAAGGCTAATCATTGTTCAGTTCCTGGGTTTTTTTGGCTGTTGATTGTTCATCATATACATATGGCATTAGTAGAGTATTTATATGTCAAAAGCTCGTCTTATCAAAGTAGATAAAGACTATTGAAGTAATAGAGATTTCGAAAGGCAATACTGGATGATTGGTAGTCGGTGAAATTGGAATTGATAGTTTCGTATACCTATAGTCTATAGCCTATAGTCCACCGCCGCGGTACTACGGCGGATTCACAACCGCTGTCGAATGGATCACTAACAACATCATTATCTAGATACCAAATTTCAACATTCGATGCAATGCGTATCCAATTAAGAACCCTTAGAAGAAGGTACAAGAGGCGGAAATTGTCCTATAGGCTTCGAGACCTATAGGATCCTCCTGCGAGATGATCATCTAGCATGAAAACACACCTACATGTACTACCGGTATAACCACTATAACCTGCATCGCCGGATCTGCCTATTGCTTCCAACGTTTTTGACAGATGGGCCCCTTGACCCGGCAGGCATTTTGGAAGTGTTCCATCATGGATGGAAAACTGCGCCATGGCCAGAAAGGTCATCAACCCGGTACTCCAAGCCCGAGACTACAGTACAAACACAAACGCCGGAACTTCCAGATTCGACCAGGTGCTTTGAATCTCTTGAAATAATAAACGGGATCCGATAATTTCTACTAATTCACTCGCAACCAAAAACTCCGTGTTCTGTGGTTTACGCGCGGTGCTGAGATGTCCACGCACAAAGCGAGACACAATGCAACGCTACAGTCCCAATGGAGAATTGGAAACTGCGACAAACATTATTTTTTTAACAAGCTGCGAGACTTGCATCCATTTTTGATTAATGGGCTTTCCAAGGCTGTGCTGCAATTTACGCTGTACAGCGTGAACCAACAGCCTCGGCCCGTGAAATTTGTGAAATTTTTATTTTTTCACATTTGCGCGCGCTCACTAATTATGCACTATTTTTCACAACCGCAGGCCAAATTGCGGTTGTAGGTTTTTAGCCAGCGTAAATCCTGTCACGCATTATATGCTGTAGGAAAGGACGGCGCTCATTGACATGTGTTGCCATGCTTGATCTTGTGTGATCCATGATTGATTTATTGAAATTGGACTTACCATCGGATGTGGATTTATAGGGTGAAGTGAATTGCAGAGTTGTAGTTTTATAGTTTATTTGCTTGAGATTAATAGACCATTACATTGTCCATCTACTACTTCAATTAGAGAAATCTAAGGAGAAATGACCAGTTCAGATGCTACAGGAGCTTCCTGTATCTGATGATCATTCCGAGCTTCTCAGTTATGCAGACCTTCGGAGCGATCCTAGATGCACCGACAATTGTGGCGAGAAGAGGGTTGCACCATAGCAGTCCCTTCTGTGCTTCAGTTTTGCAATTTTCCGCACTTCCAAATAATATTTTTTTCTTCATTCCGTTTCCTATAGTGGAAGTTGAGAGCTACCGGTACTGTATCCGGGAAGCCGCTGTGCAAGTCTAATTATTCAGACTTGCATACCGAGGGCATATGCGCGGACCAGATGAGAACAGACGCACCCAGTGTTGTAAACTATTAGACATGAAAATAATATAATATCGCTCAATCTGGCGAGCTCTTCAAGAGGAGGCTGAGTGGCAATATCTGCCGCAGGAGCACCGGAGGTATGTATAGTAGTTTTCAATCGCTCGCTGAGTTCCGTAGTTTCAGAGTCCAACCTTGTATACATCTTGTAATCAATCCGGGAGTTTTATCCGACAGAAAAGATTGGTATACATGTGCATTCCGGATGGTTTGTCTGGGTGAGCTATACGTATCTCAGATCTCGTAAGGTACCGTAAGATTGTAAGATTATAGGTATTCCGCGCCGCATGCGGCAGACATCCGTTTCCAAGTAGCCTGTGTAGCTATACAAAAAAGAAAGATTGAACAAATATAATGCAATAGATCTATATGACGAATATTTATCAATTCCATCGCAGGGGTACTATAATATGGAGACTAACTGCCTATAAGACCCGTGTCAAAGTAATATAGGAACCAATAGCAGCATCTACTCGAAACTTTTAATTGAAACCCCCCCCACCATCTTCATCATCCACCCTGCTATTTCGTTAAATATAAATTGCAGACCGTCTCCATCTGGTGCAGAGCGGTGGTCAAGAGTGTTCGGGTATAGTTCGGATACCGTGCGGCTCACCAGATCTAAAACCGCCGATTCATCTGCCAATCCCATCAGATCCGATTGCCTGTAAAATTGAACTATCAAAAATCGAAATACCGGTAGAGAAAGAATATATTTAGCGATCGCCAGAATCTGGAAATATGGATAACCGTTGACAGCCTCAAATCACGTGATTTTGACACACTACACATCATGTTTGACAGATACAAAATGGTTTGAGAGAACGTGATATCCAGTAAGATAAACAATTCTCAAGCCATATTCAACTAGATACTAGAATCTATAACCGTTTGTCTCACTAAATGACCATCTAGCAGTACAAAATTCTCAAAAGGCGATTCAGCCGTTTTGCTGAGTCACAGGACCCTGGATATCTATCTGCAAACAAACTTCCACCCCTCCAGTCAACATCACAGACTGCCGGGCTCATTCTTGTCGTCGAACAATCCCGGCCGATACCGGACATATAAAACTCGCACAAGTCCAGCCGAGCATTCTATCGAAACCGTTCAAAAGTCTGCTGCTTGAGTATTTACTTGTACTAGCAACTTTACGATTCTTGCTTTCTAAACGTACACACACCACTTCTGTTTTCGGCCTTTGTCCAAGTAATCATCACCACCAACCAAAAAACGGGATTTGGTCCAGTCCAGACCAACTTTGCTAATAACAACTATAATATTCTAACCAGCATTTTTTTAAAAAAATGGACCCCACGCTTGCACCGGACTTTGTGCCTCCGTCAGAGCTGACGCAGCAGGAACTGGCCAAACGGCGCATGGGCGACACGGCTATTCCCAACTTTTCGCCAATCCAACCGACAGTGTTGGAGGACTTACTCAACTCCGAACTGGACCAGCCGCCGCCACTGATGCACAAATCCAAGAGCTCCGCCAGCACCAGAGACGGGTTGCCTGCCGGTGTGCCTGTGAACATTCCTAGAAAGTCAGACGCTATGAGTGCGTCGCCGAGCGATACTTCCTCGCCGTCTCGGTCGGGCTCGCCCATACAAGACGACGACACGCACGAGACAATTACTGAGAACAGTGAAGATGTGATTAAGACAAATAACAACAACAGAGCAAGCGCATTGTCGAGCAGATTTATTTACGAGCCGTCGGGTGTTCGGCCAGTGGTGAACTCGGCGGATCTGGAAGAAGTGCCCACGGGCGTTACGCGGCAGGCAAGGACACTGGAGGATTACCAGTTTCCGGTACACAGACTTGGAGACGTTATGCTAGATGAAACCAAGAGTCCATTGGTGCTTGTGGCGTGTGGATCCTTTTCGCCCATCACTTATTTGCATTTGAGAATGTTTGAAATGGCCATGGACCAAATTAGAGAGCACACAAAGTTTGAGGTGGTCGGCGGGTATTATTCGCCAGTGTCGGACAATTACAAGAAAGCGGGACTTGCCGAGTCGCACCACCGAGTACGAATGTGTGAACTGGCATGCGAACGAACAAGTTCATGGCTTATGGTCGATGCATGGGAGTCGCTCCAGCCGCAGTACACCCCGACTGCGCGGGTACTGGACCATTTCAGCCGAGAAATTAATGAACTGAGAGGAGGCATTGCTACGAAATCCGGCAAGCGAAAGGGAGTCAAGATTATGCTATTGGCAGGTGGCGACCTGATAGAGTCTATGGGAGAGCCCAACGTATGGGCCGAGGTCGACTTGCATCATATTCTGGGCCGGTACGGGTGCATTATCGTTGAGCGTACAGGGTCGGATGTGCGAAGCTTTTTGCTCAGTCACGACATTATGTACGAGCACAGACGCAACGTTTTAGTCATCAAGCAGCTGATTTACAATGACATTTCGTCGACCAAGGTGCGGCTGTTTATTCGGCGAGGCATGAGCGTGCAGTACTTGCTGCCCAATTCGGTGATCCGGTACATTTTCGATAAAGGGTTGTATACAGAGAGCGAGCCTGTGAAGCAAGTATTGAGCGAGCGGGGTCCGTGAACAAATTAGATTTGGTGGGTTATGTGATAAATGAGTATAGAGCTTTTTTTCGTGTTTGTTTTTGATTTTTTTAACAAAAATTGATGATGGATTTTTTATATGCTGCATTTGGAAATTTAAGGGCCCTCAATGAGCAACTCGGACTCGGTTTCTCGGGATCTGGAAAAGGTGGGCTAGGTGAGCTTTGGTGAAGTCATAGATGCATCAAGTTCGCGGTGTGTAATTACGGCATTTTCACCATATAACTACAGTATTCACGAGAAAAGTGTTTGAAAAAAAAGCCATGGGAAATCACCCTTTATGTTATTGTATGTTCTAAAATGGCTGAGACATCGCTGAGCCGCATTGTATCTGTTTGGCATATAAGATCTAGTTTGGAGTAACCCAGTAGAAGGCAGACTCGCCCTCAGCCAAGCTAGCACTGATCGAGCCGCCAGAACGAACAGTGTGGCAATCGGTCGAGTCACGAATGTTGTCAAACTTGTACCCGGAGCCAGTCAAGCCCAAGTCGGCAAGACTGGCAGTGACGGTCTGGGTACCGGTAGCAGTGCCGCTGAAGCTGCCCTGGCCCAAATCAGGGCCGTAGTTGGCCAACAACACGTAGCTCTGGCCCTTGTCGTTTGGACCGGCGATCCACGCCTGCAGCTGCTGCGACGACGAGCATCCTGTGCCTGGGTTTCGTGGCTGGATCGGGTACACGGAGCAGAAGTTGGCTGCGGCCACACTGGCACTGCCAGTAAAAAGCTCCTTTCCAAGGTCATCAAGGCTGAGCAGGTCCGAGCCCGTGATCAAGTTGGCGCCGGCGCCGATCCAGTGGTTCGCGGTGGTGGTTCGCTCAATGTCGATAAGGCCAGATTGGGACGCAGGGTTGCCGACGTACAAGTTGTCCATATCCGGGTGGATGGTCAGGTCGCCGCCTCGCTGCACTTGCAAAGTGATGAACTGCCGGTAGTTCTCAATTGCTCGCTGCACGGTCTGCCATTCGGTGAAGTTGGTGGTGCCGCCGTTGTTAATGTCCTGGTCGGTTCGCATCGCGTCCGCGGTGGTGGCCCACGACGACCAGAAGGTCTCGTTTCGGCACAGCTTCCAGCTCAACCCGAGATGAATCTGTCGGCCAGAGTTCTCAATTGCCTTGTGGTAAGCGGCGGCGGCGCCCGTGTTGTTTTGAACGAGCTTGGCGCCGTTTTGAGGAGAGCCTGGAGTGACAAAGTCGAGCTTGATGAAATCAACACCCCAGCTGGCCCACAATGCGACTTGAGAGTCGAAGAACTGCTGTACGCCGTCCTTGGAGTAGTCGAAATCAAAGTATCCGCTGCCGTCGCCAGAGTTGCCGTTGAGCAAGTCGCCGATCACAATGTCGGTTCCCAGAACCTTCTTGTCAAGCGAGGCCTCTGGGACACCTGGAATGATGTAAACCCCGAGCTTGAGACCTTCGGAGTGCAAGTGATCAGCAAGCTCAGGCATGTTGAACAATTCAGAGTTGTACAACGTTCGTCCGTTCTCGTCCTGATCATTGGTGTTCCAGCCGGCGTCGATAGAACAGTACGTCCATCCAGCAGCTTTGAATTCTGGAGTAGCCAGCACGTCACATTGCGCAGTGACGTTGCCCTGGTTCAATGCCTTGAAGTGGGTAGTGGCGTCTGGGTTGTCCTGCATACCCCAAGTATTGAAGCCACGCGGAGCTTGGGTGTCACCATTAGGAGTGGTAGTGTACTTGACCACTTGCAAATCCTTGTTGCAAACTTCTGGAGTCGGGTAGCACTGGGGCAAAGTGTCGTTGGGGTCCTGGGTTGGAACCGGGAAGAAGCTGGATGTAGTAACGCTTGACTGGGCTGCTGCCAGTGCTGCGGCGATTGATACCAAAGCTGCTCTCTTCATTTTTGGAACAAGGCTTGTTTGATGTTTTTTTCCGTTTACACTCGGAAGTGCTCGTATTTATACATTGTCGCATACCCCACAACTCTGATCAATTCAGAGTGGAGAAGGATGATTATGATTGACTTCTCCACCTTTTTGCCGAAAAGCGATGATCTCATCTAATCTGCTCCAGTCCAGATGCTCGGATAGAACCCTCTTTCGTCAACATGCGGCGACCACCCCTGGGCTTCAATTTTCGGATGATATCTCGGAGCAACACCAAAATTACGCACCGACAAGTCTGAATCAGGCCCCAGGTCCTTCCCGCACCCCGCTTCAACCTTGCATTTGTCTTGCCCGTACGAGGAAACCTTGGTTCTCCATTCTAATTTAGATCCGAATGATGAACATTGGTTGGTGTTGAGTCGTGGGAGTGAGTGGTGGTGTGGAACCCCCATGCGGCGGCGGTGTCAGAACGCGGGGGTATTCCGAATACCTGATGTTGGAACCAGTCTCGGATCTGGAACTTCCCCACGTATTGATGATGAGCGACAATTGACGTTGAACTTGGCGGTTGAGCGTGATCGCTGTTCCAACAGTGTGGATGGTATGAATGGTAAGGTAAATGCGATCCAACATTCTATGAAGCAACCGTCATACGCAACTAGAACTGGAATTTAGCAGCCAATATTTTTCAAGTCACGAGAAACTTTTCAAATGACATACTGCCTGGAATAATTTCAAAAGTTGCTTGGGGGTGTACCCCCATGTTCCGAGACGCTCATCCCTCAGCCTCTTCATCGCGCAGAGCACTTCTCTCCATTGCGTTTAACGTGGGCGCCAAGTCTGCCAAAATTTCACGCGCCTGACGCATCTTGCCAGTGGGGTATGTAAGGGCCAGGGACCGTGGATTATTGAGTTTGGGGGCGCTACACAACTAGACGTACTGTGGATTGCTATAATCGTGAACTTCTATAGCCCACCGCAACCCCCACTGCTTGATACTTCAATCCAATCTTATAACAACCGGCCAATTGGCAATTGGTCAAAGTTTTGCAACTGAAAAAATAGTGACGCTCGCCGCACCGCGCCGCATTGCCCGATATCGCGGCGGGTGATACTGGGCTGCGGCAAATTCGTGCGCCAAAACCGCGGCCCCCGCCCAATGAGGAAAGTACAATCGTCAAACGAGCCGGGACTGAGAAATACACCCTTTGAGGGTTCTGAGAGTTTTTAACACTTTGAACGTCTATTTTCTTAAATAAATAAATGGAACAAGCAATTGATCTCTTGACTTTGAACTCATGGAATCTGTGAAGTTTTTGGTGCGGATCTTGAATCGACCATTGAGATCTTTTACGATACAGACGACTATCGTCTACAACACAATGTACCATTGTCACATAATAGGAATCTCGATCAAGAACCCTGGACGCCATTAAACTCAAAAATACCTGGTTTGTTTCTCTTGTTTTGAATTCTAAATCTCGAGATTTCACTTTTCGTACATGTCCGCATAGGGGGAGAACGTAGAGAAGACCCTTTGGGCCGGCGTGATTTAAGGTTTGAACCTTATTTTATATCTTGTCTTACGTCAAGCTCCATATCTGAACAAAAAGCCTGCGGGTTTCTGTCAGGTGGGCGCGAGTATTAGATTCACAACTGCGGCAACTGACGGCAATGTGCTTTTTGGGTGTCGACCGCTCAACAACTTTAAGTTTATTCGTTTCATATACTAGATATCCCCATCATAAAATGGAAGAAATATCAACGATATCTGATGCCGTCTGTGTGGTCACATGCAATGGCCGTGCGCGTGCAAACAGACAGGAGCTGATTGCGGCTCTAGATGCAGTCAAAACTGTACAGTACTCCGGAAAGACATTAAGGAGTGCCGTCTCGAGTTCATCCGGACCTGTAGATGAGATGTCCAGGGTGTTTGCAGTCGCTTTGGTTGCATGTGAAAAAAAAAAGATACGTAATCAATAGAAGTGGGAAGTACTGTTCATCGCACTCCTGACACTTTCAGTATCTCGAACCATACGGCTGACGGCATCGACTAGTTGATAGGCGTACGGCAACAGAAACGGGGAGTTGTAGTGGACACAGAATCAAATCTCGTTGCCAAGGAAGTACGGCATCACGGCATTGATTGTCCATTACGGCCTTAAATTCATTTGCCGATCTGCAAAGAGCAGTTAAACGTTCTAGAAACAAGTATTACAGAAGCAGCCACCCGAATGGTCGATCAACTAAACGAAGGATCTGTTACTTGTAGGTATGGAAGACCGATAGAATACTAACAGCAGCAGCACGTAAAGTGGAGACACACTCAGTGCCGCGTATTCTAATTGCAACGCTGTCAATACTGTGTACAACTTTTTTTATATTTAAGTCTCTATAAAATGCAATCATTACATGTACATGTAAAAAGGAATAATAAATAGTTTCCCCCCTCTTTTCATCCCCCAAACTTCATTCTCTCTTAAGATTGTGGGTTACCTCAAACCATGGCCAAATCATTATCATGGGATCTACAAAAGTCACCAGCCCAACCCCCCACCTACGTCAATTCGTCTCCAGACAGATGCTTCCAATTCTTCCATTTCGTAACTCCAAACGCCGCTGCACTGCGGGAAGCATAAGCACAAGCAGCAGCACAACATGAAGCAGCCGCCAGCAAGCTCATGATCCACGCGCCCAGTGGTCAGCAACACAAACAAGCACGCAAGAGGAGGGGCTCCCTTGAAAGCCCCCTCTCTTCCCCTCCAAGCAACAGCTTTTCTTGGGCCACAAACACAAATTATGCAACATAGTTAATGAACCCTCAAAGACATTTTTCTTCTGGAAGACTCCCATAGAACACACTTGCGATGAGTCCGACTTTTTGACCGCCTTTTCATTTATTTCTGCTTCACCAGAGAAAACAAAAATAAGGACAACCGCCGTAACTCTCGTAAAATATCGATTTTTTCGTCTAATGCTTGTTCAAACGTTCGCTGTAAGCAAAGATACCCATTGGGCCGCCGGCTGAATATGAGGGTTGGCTGTAAAGTTTGCCGCTCTGGACGGTGGCCACCCACAAAAAACAAAAGCTGCAAGCATCTCGATATTCCTTGTCGCGCTCATATCCGCCATTGGTCCACATCAATTTTTCTTGTTTGAAAAGAGAAATCAGCTCATATCAATTTCCTTGACCCACACATGCTGCTGTATAAACTCGACTGACGGAATGTCGACCATAAAATACATCTCCGTACCTCGAGATCTCCTAGTCGGTCCACTCAAGAACATGGCACCATGCGCCGTCGCCTCTCGTATAAACTCATGAATCTGATTAGCGTTGACTTCAGGATGTAGCACTACTTTACACCGTTCAACGGTGTCATTGTCGGACATTGCACGGGGCTGTGTGTGTATATAAGAACGAGTGATGCAAGTAAACTCAAGAGAAGGTCTGTCGCAACAACTGAACAGAATGCCAAGAAACCCCGATAGGATAAGAGACCAAACAGAATAATATAAAACAATCGATAAGGGGGGTCAGAAAATGAAAAGTTTCCACTAAAAGGTAACACAGCCGCTCTCAAGGAAAGAGAGAAAGAGAAAAAAAGTTGGCCAAGGGAAGTGGCCCCAATATATATTTATGCAAAAAAAATATATTTCCACTGCAGGAAAGCGGCGGCGGTCTCTGAAATCCTGTGCGTGACAGAAAATGTACGCATGTCTGTCTGTCTCTACAGGTTTTGGTGGCACCGCGTTTTAAGCATTCGAGCCAAGAGAAAACAGCATACATACCACCAACAACAACTGCAAATTCACACATACCTTCTCCTAATCAAGCGAATGACGCCTTGTCCCTAAGTTTTGTTTTGCTGAATCGGCGATTCCGGTGGCGCCCAAAAAAAAAAAAGTCGAGATTACCTCTGGTTCATTCCCGCAACCTTCTCAAACTCAGGCGTCCAGAGTCCTGCGTGTTGCCTCACCACCAACACCTCCTGAATCAGCGATCTTCATAAAAGGAGCACCGTACAAAATTTCCAGCCAATTTTAATAAACCCACTTGCTTCAATTGATTTCGTAGAATTGACAATAGAGAATTCAAAGACTCTCACGTTGAAAAGCAAGCATGAAGAGTAAAAAACAAAACAAAAAAACAAAGCTGCGGTTTAGTTATGAAGGGCAGATCACTCCCTGCCTGCAGTGCCTACAGGCTTCTGGAATCCCGCACATGCAAAAGCAAGTCTGTTCTACAGTCAGCCCTGTAGTCAGACAAGCAGGTGCATGATAAATATATTGCAACTGGCGGCGACGGCGGATAGAAATTGGCGCCATTCGGTAGATGCCACCACAGGTCGCATGTTGTGTTTGTGTGTTTGTTGTGAAGACAGATTTGAAAAATACGCGAGATTTGGATTGGGATATTTCATGCCGTTTGTCGTATACGTTTTTTTCCTGGGGGCGATCGCTGCCCGCCGCCAGGGTGCACAATTTCTACCATCCTCACATTTAATGGGCTCCAGAAAACTCAATGCTTAGGCGGAAGAATATAACAAGGTTCCGTTGGGGCAAACCGAACTCGTAGCGATGGAGTTTATATCTCCAACGGGATCTGTTCTTGTCTTCTCCGAATAAGGTTTCGGTGCAGTTGCAGTTCCGGTGTACTTGACACAAGACATGAGAGATGATGATGATGGCACAGCTTATGAAATGAAACATGGAGGCCGTTTATCCCACTGCTAGGTAAGTTACACGAAATTAAAGAACCTACGGATCAGATGGCCTAACAGTCAATGATGATCAGGAACTGAAGCGACGGTTTGCACATCTGCAAATTGGTGTTGGCGGCAAGTTCGGCGGCTGTGATAATAATTCTGATTTACCCTTTACTTTTGGACGCTCATTTCTGGTTTCCAAAAGGGTTCTAGAACCTATTGAACTGTTCGCTGCAGCGGAGCCGCCATTCTTATATGAAAGCCACTGCAATGAGGCAAAAGACGGTGGTGGCCGACCGCAACTCCAGCATTGGCCGCCGTTCTTGATGCGCAATATTTTGAGCAGTTTCAATGCCAGCTATAGAAACGAGATAAGCGAGGCACTGATTAGACCTGGCGCATGTGTTAACGCGGGTCTGCTTGAGAGTGTGTGCTGTGTTAAGTATCGCGGTTTTCTTTCGGAGCTAATGTGAAACATTGGTCGCAGTAGGAGAGATGGTTTTCATTTGACGTTTCATCGTATCCAATGCGGTTCAAGGAGACGAACTTTTTGGGGCAATTGCCTCTCGAACTAGAAGAACACCACGCTGGCAAGACCATACCGGTATACGGCGATATGCCACTCCGAGGTCTATACAGGGCCCATGGGAGTGCGGGATGCAAGCTGCATGATGCGGATCGCGGGTGGGGCATTTGAAGTGCTGTTTAGTTGCGTTATCTAAGTGCGCTCAAGTGACGAACCAGAAACTTGCTAGCATGAAATGTGTACACAGTAGGATGATCTTCCGATTTGAATTTTGGCGATTTTTATTTCTTACACATGATCTAGTGCGAGAAAAAATCTCCTTGCCGAAAATGTAAAGTGACACCCAAGACGTGGGCACAATGTACATGTATCTCCGACTTTTTTTGGCCGGCATTGCTCCGACGACATTGGATGCTACATGACGAAACAATCGTTCCCTGGACAATTCGCCGTAACTTCTCGCTTTACCGATTTAAATATCAGGGGTATGTCGTGTTTTTCGATAGTGAGACTTACTTAGTACGCGTCTTGTCTACCTCTCACTGGCACAGGCAAGGATTTGGAGGTGAATCACTATGTGGGCGTCCAAGGGTTCGAAACAATTACTACATACACAAAACCCGAGAGCCCGGAAAAACTTGGGGGAGAAAAAGTTTGATTGCTGTTTGATTTTCTTACTGGTGGGGTGGATAACGCGAGGGGTATTGCAGCACAGCAGGAGACTCAGACTCGGGAAGACGAACTGAGCCAGGTGCATGTACAGCTACAGGAGTGCCTCACAGAGCTTTGAGATCACGCGCATCAGGACAAAGCGTCTATTGAAACATTGAGACGTGTACTTTTCATTCGTTTACTCAGATTTGACTAACTGTACATGTAGGAGAAATGTCGAGCCATTCGGACTGCCGCCGTCGGGCTCAATTCTGCAGGCTAAAAGTAGCAATGCATCTCTGGCCATTACGAATGTGTTTCGTGTTTGAAATAGGGCAGATCGACAGTGCTTTATGCATGGAAGCAGAACTCGTGTTTAGGAGTTTCCTAACGATGAACCGAACGGAACAGGAAGCTCTCCGCAGCGGTGAGAAGAAAAAAAATACGCATTATTTTTTTTGTTGCATCCCGGTATGGCCGAGTTTCGCTTGAAGGCAAGCAAAAGCACGCAAGGTATGCGTGGTTTTTTTCCCCATGATCCGCCCTAGAAGCAATTTGCCAAACAGGATCAGATACTTAAAGGCGGCCCTGGTAGCCGCCCTGCATGGTGGCCCTGATCCCTTGAAACTAGTGGCTTGCGACCCATAGCTTGTTCATTTGCTGGGGTTTCTCTTGAATCCCTGTTTGCACACTCGACTCAGGTTTTTGAAGGTGCGCTAGAAAAACGAGCTTGTGGATATCTCAGATAATTTTTTTCGTTTAGGCGTTGACGCACGTTGGTGAGTGAGACTCGCAGATTTTGCAGCTTACCGTGTGTACCGTACAGCTGTGTTCGTGTTCAGATGCCGCCGTGTGCGGAGCTTCCGCCAAAAATCGGAGGGGCAGCTTATTCGGGCTAGACTTATCGCTCGAATGGCCAGTTTGTATTGGATGTTGGAATTCAGCCGGCGAAGAGATAAATATTTCGTTTTGATTCTCTACGAGTTGCGGCAACTTAACTATTTGCAGAACACACAGGGTCCCTGAATATCCAGACCCTGCACCTGCCGCGGACGTGATATGGATACATCCCACGCTTGAACGGTCAATTTAATGTTCTGTGCGGGATGCAATGTGAATTCTAGCAGATTTCAAATTTCATACCCACTTGTACTAAGAATACGAGCTTGGTATGGAAATAAAGGCATTTGTGACGTGTGCGAGTGGTTTCGAGTGAGTAGCACAGTGCATCTTTTTGAAATGGGTTGAAACACAGTGCCACTCGATGGTGAACGCCGATTTAAGGTCATTGACAATGTGGATAATCGATGAGAAGGCGAGTTTCTGGAAGAATTGAGTACGAGATGTAATGCGATGCCGGTAAATTCTCCGGAAGGCGTGTTTCTAATTTGTTGTGAAGCGGCTGAATGTATTTGCCCGCATGGAAGGTGTAGATAACTCTGCTCACAGAAAGTCTGACTCTGACCCGGAAATGGATCCAGTTTCAAATTTGTATAGATAGGATAGATGTGGCATGTAATTTGCGTTTATTTAGAAGGCTATGTATGATATGCCTCGGCACAATATGCGGGCCCAATGTGCTCCTCTCCCTCTAAACTACAAGACGTACCGGACGCTTTCGACGATGGCCATTCGCTGGATAATATCCACGTCGTGCCACGGCACGGTCATCACGACTGAGTAGATTGGGTGGTGAAAGTCTGGCCGCTGGTTGATCTGGCACCCGCGCTGCATGTGTTCTTGCACAAACGCCATAATCGGTCCCGAGCTGACGTGGTAGTGGAACGTGACGAGGATTTTCTTGTCTGAAGTGTCGAATGCGACGAACTGGTGGTAGAACTGCG
The DNA here is from genome assembly GCA_030580095.1 of Blastobotrys petasosporus. NCBI lineage: Eukaryota > Fungi > Ascomycota > Dipodascomycetes > Dipodascales > Trichomonascaceae > Blastobotrys > Blastobotrys petasosporus. The sequence continues at coordinate 27,712 of JAKTSG010000040.1, read as the reverse complement.
GATGCAGCTCGGTGGGGACTGGTGTGTAGAATGACATGAGTTTTTTCCTCCCTGTGTATGTGTATGTGGAATAGATGACGGATCACTCACTTTACTTATATCGTAGCTGGCACGATACGCACATATCTTGACTGTCCAGTCAATTGCTGTTCCATTGTTGTGGAACTGGCACTGAGAAACCCTCGTGCCGCGAGTGTGTACAAGTGTCTTTGCCCTGGAGATGTACGACGACTCCCGAGGACGGAGATGAAATGCATCCCCCATCATCTCAGCACACTATGCTACGGAATTTGGAACTTTGAAATTAACATATATAAAAATCATAACTTCTTGGAGCAAGACACATTTTTTGAGCCTTGAAAAAAATGGCCCAACTACTGTGCGAAAGCATGTTGAGGTTTGGGCCAGATGATGGTCCTCCTCCGTACCTTGCTACCAGACTTCAAGGATCATTCAAAGTATGGGCCCTAGTGGCGCCCTCATTATTTCTAGGCTATTTCAGGTATCCGGGTACGCTTAAGTGATGCGTATCCTAAACATTTTTTTTGTACAACCTCAATCGTCCTCTTAGTCAATCGCGCCACAGCCAGTGCGGCGGGCTCGCTGCTGATTCTGATGCGAACGGCCAGCAGATCCAGATACAGATATGAATCATACAATTAGATACAGCCATGAATCACGCCACCATAATCAGTATGCAGCACCACGGGAGTCGTGTCTTGATCTGGCATGAGATCTGTGACTGCTTGCTGGTACTGCTCTCAAATCCATTTGCGAAATCCAGCAACCTAATGGGCGTTTTCCATGAGCTAACTTCCATCAAATTCCAGCAATTCAACAGTGTATTAACTTTCAAGGTATCTTAGGCAGATGTCGCGACACAGGCACGAGTTTTTTTACGCGTCGTTGCACAACTTTTTCTCTCCACACCGGTGAGACATTTTGAACACATTCGTTTATTTTGTGATCACCAAGGTCTCCAAATTTTGGATATAAAAATGTCCACAATTGGCAGCTAGTTGCAACCAGTGAAACAAACACACAAGTACCAAAGACAAAGAGGTCGACCTCTTTCTTTATCTTTTTCAAGCTTTTTCCCAACCTCCTGTCCTGTCAACCCCGCCGATCACAGTACGTACGGTGGGGGTGGAACCGCAGCAAGCCGCACTCTCCGCAGTCACGGTCGGGTCTGAAACTAACAGTTGGTCGTCAGATTCCAGATTTCAGATCTCTAGTTCGAGCGACACTTTTGCACATCAAACATCTAAGGAACGTGGTTGGAGATACGCTTAAACCATGTTTAAGAAAGAGTCAGCCCATTGGGCTATCACCATTACCAGTCGCGATGATATAAAACCCTGGCCCATTGCCCAACATTCAGTCAGCACAATTTTCTCCGATATCACCAATTCACAAACAATGCACGAAGTTCTATACACTGTCAAAGTCGAGTACCGATCCGAAATATGGAACAAGACCGAGGCCAAGAGCAGGTCCCAGCAGATACTGGACCGACATGGGCTGAAAAAAGTGCCACAAAAAGATCCATTCATTGACTCCAACACAAACCAATATAGTCACATTTTGCTGGTGAACAAGGCGGCCCACCACGAGTTCGAGGCGAGCTTCAGCGTGGTTATGGTCAATGTCATGCCGGACCCTGTCACCACAAGGATGCACGAACTTGGGTGCACTTCATTCTAGTTATTGGGTAGACCAAGATGACTAACTGTGGTCAATTGCCAACTTGACATTGATCAAATGCTCCATGCTCTATGCTACTCAGGTACACCCTGTTGAAGTGCCATGCAACTTTATGCATAGGGCATGCACTCATTGTGTAAACAAGCTTTTCTTGTACCGTTATTTAATTTTATGCTCCATCAATCCAACACTGTGGTCCAAAGTGGCTGGCATATTTTTATTTCAATTTACTCCACTTTCCTCGAGTTAAATTTCTCCGCGTTTCAAGTAACTGCCATCTTTGGTATCTAGTTTACCCAGGAGTCGCTCCTCTAGGGACGATCACTCAACTGATCGTCCATTCCTTTTCAAACAGTGTAGCAGAAATTACCATAATACTGGGTCCCCGTCCAACGGGCCCGTTGAGTGTATTTTGAATCATGCAATACGAAAAGATATACGCACGCACACACGCGTTGCCAGCCAACCCGTATATCCCATGCAGTTGATCTTTTTCGAGCCAGCTGTACTGCCTATTCGGATCGATGTGCTGATGACGATGATGTCTGCAGCGTGGGGAGGGAGCCAAGACGAGAGACGAGACCATCTGCAGGCAGGGATCATGTAAGACCGCTGAACTGCCAGATGCACCTTCTTCTTGCGTAGATATCTGATCACATTGAAAGTGTACACAGAAAAAACACACTTTACAATTTCTACCAAATCCAATAATAGGTTCAAAACATCTCCATCGATCTGTCAACGGGCGCGTTGGACGATCCGAAGGCTGGGCGCAACAACAACCCGACCCATGGATCGCGACTCCTTGTCCACGTAGATCGCACAAAAATGTCGAGCATCTCCTTCTCGACCAAAGGTGGGCTTGCTCGTAAATTGCCAACCAATCACATCTTTCGCCGTTATCACTCACCCAACGGTGCTGCGTGGAACTCATCTCGAGCGTTGAGTACAATGGCAGATCAAGTATAGGATACTTTGAGGTGGGGGTAACTTGGGTTGCACATGATTTGGTACTGTAGATACACATCTTATGAATTGCAAGTAGAATAAAGTACCGCGTGTTTGTAGAACTTGTATCTCTTACCCAAGCAACAACTACATGAAGCAATTAGTAGCTCGAAATTGCTTACGGCGATCGTAAACACTGACAGACAGAACATGAAACGTAGATTCAGATCTGGCCGAGATTATACTGAGATTTGTGGAACATGTTGTTGTACAATTATCCAAACCTTCATTGGTCGTATACTACAAAGGGAGTGGCAGGTGGGACAGTATGGGGATATGGGATTTCCACTTTGGCTGCAAGCGGTACGTACACTACAATGGCACGACGACCAGACTCCAGAATATCGCCGGATGACGTTGAACCAACAACACAATCATCCAAAGTTCCAATTCCCTTAATTACAATCCAATTTAATTATGATATCATTGGAATATCCCCTTAAGGGTCGGATAAATCAGGGAAAGACATTATCTCCGTCATAGGCCCTTGAATTCCAACCCTTCAAAAATAACTCTCAGAAAATTTATTATAAATCCTAGAATCTCCTGCCTAATTAGGCAGTTTTTGTCCCCGCATGAGCGCGACTCAGCCCCTCCCACCCTTAAAATTAATTTTATTTTCACCAAAATCTTCCTAAAACAGCCGCCAAATCCGCGCCGCGCGCCTCTCTCCCTAACTTACCGCTTAGCCGGCACTGATGGGCCTCAAAAACGAACCAAAAGCAATTGCAGGGCGATTTTCATTCTCCGGAGAATATGCATGTGTGTAAGAGTGTTTCCAAGTATATAAACCACCGTGTTTCCCCCCTTGATGGGTTTTCTCTTTCTTCCATATCTACAATCAATCACAGAAATATATTATGACATCTCCAACTTCAACTTCCTCCACTACTCCGCGATCTGCTGCTGTGTACGAGAACGTAGTGGTGCAGTTCATCCCTACCGCCAGCTACCACGAGATTGAGTCCAGTCGATGCTGTGCCAGACGATACTCCACAGACATGATCACTACACCCAGGCATAACGGTAAAGGATTCGAAGCCGTTTTCCGGGCCACCAAAGAAGGGATCGCTGCATTGAAGGCTATGCCATACATTCAGCACGTTCGCCGTGAGGCCGGCACCATCTGCAACAATGGCGACGACGAGAGTTCAACCAGATTGGCAGCACAAAAGCAACCAGCCCGGGCCTGATCCTATCTTTTTTTGACACTTCTACGAACCTGCAAACGACATTTTTTATCATACTATAGACGGTTTTTATCACGCACTCCTTACTCCTTACTCCTGCATTTGCATTATTGTACCATATATTCATTGTGTATTTATTATTATCATCTTATTTATACTCTTATTCGAGATTCTAATCCGCGCATCTATTTGTCAGACCGGCTGTCATCGGGCCGTCGTCGTCGAGTCGAATACTGACTGAGTCAAGCAAGCCTCACCCTTAGATTTCCCGCTTCCGACTCATGTCTTTGATTACTTTGCCCACACCTCCTATTTTACAATCCAAAGCCTCAGATTCAATATATGGGAAATAACTGTGCCGCTCAAACCATGCATGCTGGTGCAATAAGTTGCATCCAAGTCTCACCATTGAGAAGTAGGAGTCTAGCCCGTAAGAAGATATTGAGTGACTTTGAAGGCAATCAACTACGGAACTCGCGGGTTTCAGCAACTGATAGTTCAAGGCCCTCTTGCTGTGATTTTGACCAGATAGCATAAAGTAAGAAGAAGCAGCTAGCTAGGAACTACTGTACCGGCTGTCCTGCATGCGTTGTGCATCGCACTCTGCAGATGCACACCACGGCCAGGATCCTCAAAACCGCACCTACACAGACCTCCACAATTATATTCTTCTTCATTTCAGAATAAAATTTTGATACAGGCTAAAGCTGTATCCTTGTTTGTTTCTACTAAGAAGGTATCCGAAACGCCCGCCGGCTGTCTGGTCCTGCCACCGAGCGACCATTCCGAGAAAGAGACCTCAGCCGTGCTGCCCATGACTGGGAGTGTCTCCGTCGATACGGCAAACTCATCAGTGAGCAAACTGCCAGTATTCATTTAGTTTAACATATTAGCAAATGACAGCCTCAAATTCTAAGGGGGTTCTGTGTGGATTAATCTGCGGTCTTGCTTCAGGTTCTAACAAGGGTTCTCATTATACCCGGCATGAACCGTGCATATGTGCGTAGGCATGATTTATCCTATGTATAAATTCGAAACGGGTTTAGACATCTCAGATTTCGAGGTGAATCTAGTTAAAGTGCAGTATCCCACTTGGAGATATCGCTAAGCTAAACGATGTCATTGCCCTCCACGCGGTATCTCGGACATTTAGTCGGCCAGTTCTCGAACAGAAGGAGCCCATGGTCTCAAACTACTTCAGATACAAGCCTCCAGTTTCACATAAAAGCACAAATCCGGATCAGCGATTGAAGATTTTACGACCGTTGATCCAAATACGGTCAAAGTAAAACGATTTAACATTTAACAATAAATAATGGCACAGAGCAAGTCAGCCGCGTGCTCTGATTTACTGCGTGCCAGTATGTACGCTGGCACCGAGCTTTTCCTCACTCAGCCGCACAACACAATTTTACTATGAGAGCTTCTTGGGGGCGCGCTCTCACACACAAGAAAAAAAAAATTTCGAAAAGCGTGAATGAAATTTTCCCTTCAGGACGACTGGACCGAACTCATTTCAATCCACGACCATCCATAACAACACATAACCAATGACGTTCGTGTTGACAGAGACGGCGGCAGGTTACGCCCTGCTCAAAGCCAAGGACAAGAAGCTATACAAGTCCGACTCGCTGATCGAGGACCTTTCATCCGCCGACAAGGTCGCTTCTCAGTTCAAGCTCAAGGCCTTCTCCAAGTTTGATTCGTCTGCTGCTGCATTGGAGGAAGTCAGCGCCATCATCGAGGGCCGTGTTTCCGACAAGCTTTCCAACTTGCTTGAGGAGTTGAAGGAGGAGAAGAAGGGAAACTTGGTCGTGGCCGATGCCAAGTTGGGTAATGCCATCAACAAGCTCCCGGGCCTTTCGCTTTCTGTTGTATCCGATTCCAATAGCGTAGACATCTACCGAGCCATCCGAGAGCACTTGCCATCGCTGCTGCCAGGTATCACTAGCGAGGTTTTGGACACGGTCACATTGGGTTTGGCCCACTCTCTCGGTCGACACACCTTGAAGTTCTCGCCAGACAAGGTTGATACTATGATCGTCCAGGCTATTGCACTTTTGGATGATTTGGACAAGGAGTTGAACACATATGCCATGCGAATCAAGGAATGGTACGGTTGGCACTTCCCGGAAATGGCCAAGATTCTTCAGGACAATATCGCCTATGCCAAGTGCATCAAGGCTATGGGTTACCGAACCAAGGCCAATGAGACCGATTTCAGCCACATTCTTCCAGAAGAGATCGAGACCCAGCTCAAGGAGGCCGCTGAGCTCTCTATGGGTACCGAGATCACCGAGTTTGATCTTGTCAACATTCAGCACTTGGCTGACCAGGTCATTGAGTTTGCAGAGTACCGAGAACAGCTCTCGAGTTATCTCAGCAACCGTATGGCTGCCATTGCACCAAATCTCACTGCTCTTGTGGGTGAGCTTGTCGGTGCTCGTCTCATTGCCCACGCTGGCAGCTTGATTTCGCTCGCCAAGGCTCCTGCATCTACCATTCAGATTTTGGGTGCTGAGAAGGCTCTCTTCAAGGCTCTCAAGACCAAGCATGATACTCCAAAGTACGGTATCATTTACCACGCATCCTTGATTGGTCAGGCTAGCGGCAAGAACAAGGGTAAGATTGCTCGAATGCTTGCTGCCAAGGCTGCCGTTTCCCTCAGATACGATGCATTGGCTGAGGAGCGAGAAGACCACGCCACTGTTGGTGTAGATGACCGAGTCAAGCTTGAGCGAAAGCTTGGTGGCTTGGAAGGTCGGGAAATCACCTCTACTCGACCAGCTACTAATGTTCAGAAGACTGAAAAGATTGAGTTGAACAGCAACAAGAGCTACAATGAAGATGCTGACGCTACGGCCGATGTCACTATGGGTTCTGTCGACGATTCTGATGACGAGACCGATTCCGAGGAAGTCTCCAAGAAGAAGGAGAAGAAAGAAAAGAAGGAGAAGAAGGAAAAGAAAGAGAAGAAGGATAAGAAAGAAAAGAAGGAGAAGAAGGAAAAGAAGCGAAAGAGAGATGATGACGAGGAGGAGAGTGAAAAGAAGTCTAAGAAGGAGAAGAAGGAAAAGAAGAGCAAGAAATAGATTCCCTCTCATCCTTTTGTATTTATGTGTAATTTGTTTTTGTGTTTCCAGTTATTGCTTTTCGGTACGTTTTTTAATGTATAAAAATTCGACATGCTTTGATTCAAAAAAAAAGTTATGTACTTCCGGTATTCTTGAGCAGTTCCCTCAAAATCTTTACACTCTCGCCCTCGTCGTTTACAGCGACCTTGCCACTAAACCAATCTACTAGAATTGGTCTGATCGCACTACTGTTATCGTGGTCATTGACTTTATTGTTTGTAAACGTCGCCAGAGTCTGCAACTGTTCTCGTGTTGGTTTGTGCTCCACAATCTCGATATCAAAATCTCGAGCTGCCGGATTGCCAAAGTCCTTCTTGATCGTGGCCGCGAGTTTCTGTGAAGTGGGCGATTTAGCCGAATGGAAGAGTGTAACCAACCCTCTTGTTCGTCCCGCAGAGCTAAACATGTCGTTGTTGTGTGTTATGTGTCTGTGTCTGATGATGAGTAACTTGTCTAAGGGTCCCGTTTGCCTTTATATATGTTCCCCGCCGCACGGAACTCGACGGGACGTTCCACTTCGCGACACGCGGCTTGACCCATTGAATGACCAGGCGGTGACTTTGACAACATTTAGTTCAGCGCCACCGTCCGAGTGGAATTATTGGAGGAAAGAATGACTGAGGAAATGAATAAAGTGACGTCGCTGGTGCAGGACCTGCTGAAGCATATCTCGACCAACCGGGAAACGCACCAGGACATACAGTCGATGAGCGACACGATTCTGGCCAATGAGCAGGCACGTTTACAGAAGATGCAAGAGCTAGGGCTAGAAGAAGAAAATTACGAAGAGCCGCAGGTAGATCCGGCAGTGACGGAGAACCTGAGGTTGAAGATGCAACTGCAAAAGCTGCGAGAGTTTGGCGACCAGAGCGAGCAGCTGGTCAGACGATACGACGCCGTAATGAACAAACTGTCGCGCGGATCGAAAGAATGGGTGAGAGATTATGCAGTAGCCTGCAAGAATCTGAATGAAAGCTACGAACAGCGTGTACGCGAGGAACGGTGGTCGTGTTACGAGTATGAACAGGGACAGGAGAGATTGAAGCAAGGACTGAGGGATCTCAGAGTTTCAATGATTGTAGCAAAAGATCAACTGCCGAATGGACCGTGGGAACCTAGTTCGACAGAAGCAAGATCTACTGCTGTATCATCTTCGGCGTCACTTTCAACGGCTGTATCGAGAGAAGAGACCAAAGAGCTACCCGTTGCTGAATGAATTGTTATAGAATGCATATAAAACTTTTATTTATTTTTTTTAGAGATCTCCAAAAATATCCGTGCGTCGTTGCTCCCATAGCGGCATGTTTGTTCTGACTGTCTCCAAATGCTTCAAGTCTATGTCAGCCGTTATTATCCTGGGTTCCGAATCGATATCAGGAGCGCGAGCAATCACACTACCCCATGGATCAACAATCATTGCATGGCCGTAGCTCTGTCGTTTACCTCCTTCGTCGTGTTTGCCCACCTGAGCAGCCATCACGACATAGCACTGTGTATCGATTGCCCTGCTTCTAGCTAGCACTTCCCAGTGTGCTGCGCCAGTTCTTAAAGTGAACGCGCTAGGAAACTGTAACACCTCTGCCCCCATCGTTCTCAGTCGCAATGCATGCTCGGGGAACCGGATATCGTAGCATATCGCCGGGCCCACTTTCCCCACTGCCGTTTGGATAGGCTCTTCTACCACACTTCCTGCCTCAACGCTGTCGCTTTCTTTCAATTTCTGCCCGCCGCTGCTGCCAGAGAGATCGACATCGAACAGGTGCAGCTTTTGGTACCTGCCTGCTATACTACCGTTCGAGTCGAGGTACAGCAGCACGTTTTTAACGCGTTCGTTCTCAGCTGGTTCATGCACTCCTACAAACACACTCAGGTCGTGAGACGATGCCTTCAATGCTGCGCGGAGCTCTGCTAGAAATATCGTGCTAGAGTCGCGTGCGAGTTGAAGGGACTGCTGCGGGGTGGTGGCGATGTAATCTGTCGCTTCTGGCAGGAAGAGTATCTTGGCGCCGACCGCGGAAGCTTGACGGATCAAGGATACGGCTTGCTTGGCATTGTGGAGCAGCGATGATGTCGAGCATAGCTGGCCGACCGCTGCTAGTACCATGATGACTGCTTGGTGTGATTGACGATACGATATCGTTGGATGATATCACTCCCAACACTGCTTATGACGAATTGGCACAAACGTAGAACATTCGATAAGAGAAGTATATATGCTTTATTCAAATGTCACTATTTCCGAGGTGGTGGACATGTTGGCAATTGACATGTACTGCGACTAAATTAGCCTTTAGACGCAAGTGCGGCGGACGGCGCCCTCTCGTGTGCGGCGCGTTTGAGCGGTTGTGTGTTTACAACATGGTATAAGTGACAAGCCGGTAGTATTTACGGGGATAACTCGTCTCATTCACGTAAATTCACTCAAGGTTATACGCAAATACTCTGATATAAATCAAGATATTGTGCCCCTTGAGACTTAGCTGTCAATTAGTAATCCGCCCATTAAATCTGATGGCCACTAACTGAACGAAAGCGTAAAAAAGAAGTAATATTAGAAAATCAGAAAATAGATTGCAGAAAAGCAAAAGAAGCGTTAAGCAAAAAAGGAACTACATAAAACAACTATAACAAATTCCTGGAATGAACAAGGAAAGTTCTTAGACAGTCTCCTCGACTTCCTCGTCGTGCTCAATGGCTCGAGTCTTCTCGTCGACGATTCGGTCGGTGTTAGAGTTGATGCCCAAGGACTCCTGGATTCGGGCCATTCGCTCTCGGTCAGCAGAAGCGATGCTATCCTCGGTACCACCGAAGTAAACATCCAACTCCTCCAAGGTCTTGTCCTTGGTCTCTGGAACCAAGAAGAGCATGAACAAGCAACCACCGACACAGAATGCGGCGAAGAAGATGTAAGTACCGAACTTCATGTGCTGGATCATAAGCTTAGTAGTGACACCAATAATGAAGTTGAACATCCAGTTAGTGGAGGCAGCAATAGACACACCTCGAGCTCGGAAGGATGCTGGGAAAATTTCCTGAATAAGCACCCAAGCGACTGGACCCCAGGAGTATGCAAAGTTGATAGCAAAGAGCCAGATGAAGGCGACAGAGACCCATCCTTGTGGCTTGTCAAGACCCTCGTTCTTAGCCCAATTGTTTTCGTATATACCATCAACGATGGCAATTACAATATGACAAATGGCCATACCAGCAGCACCTACCACCATGAATGTTCGTCGACCAAACTTATCTAAGAACAAGACAGCTGGAAGAGTGAAGGTGACCTGAAGGATACCAGTGACACCAGTAGCCAACAATTCGGTGGTAACGGAGGTGAAACCGAAGGCAGCGAAGATCTGTGGGGCGTAGTACATGACAGCGTTGATACCAGTGAACTGCTGGAAGATCATAACCCAAACACCGATCATAACTCGCTTGAAAATGTTTGGCACAAACAATTCCTTCCATGGAGCCAAGAAACCCTTACCAACGTTCTCAGCCTTGACCTCGGCGTCAAACAAGACAGCAGCCTTCATTTCCAAGTACTCGGCAACCAAGATTGGGTCCTCAGTGTCCAACTGTCGAAGCTTGGAAAGCACCTGCTTGGCCTCTTCATCTCGCTCCTTCATAACAAGCCATCTTGGGGAGAATGGGAAGAACCACATACCGAAGAACAAGATCCAGGCTGGAATGATTTGAAGAGCAAGAGGAACTCGCCATGCGACAGCCTTCTCGCCCTCACAGTTGTGTCCGTGAGCAGCAAATGGGTCAAACGTCACGGTGGTACCGTTGGCGAGAGGATGGGTGTAGTTGTCTGGCTGACCCTCTGGGTGGCAGCTGCTGCCACCAACAAAGTGGAAACCGTAGTCGATCCAGAAGGACAACATGGAACCAATGGTGATAGCCAACTGCTGGAGGGAAACCAAAGAGCCTCGCAACTCTGGAGGAGCGATTTCGGCCTGGTACAATGGAATGACCATTGAGAACATACCAATACCGAGACCACCAATGATTCGACCGGCGTACAAGAAGGCAACGTTCTGGCACCCGACCTGCAAACCGGTACCAAGAGTGAAAATCAACACAGCCAAGTGCATGGTGTACTTTCGAGAAATCTTGTCACAGATATAACCAGCGAAAAGAGCACCGAGCCAGGCACCCAACTCCAAGGCAGCAACCATCCAACTCTGCAAGCTGGAACCACTAGTACCATCGAAAGCGGTAAAGTGGGCTTCGAAATTCTCCATCACCAACACGGAACCCATAACACCTTGATCATAACCATACATAAGACAACCCAAAGCGGCGAATGCGGCGTTCCAGAACACGAATGGGTTCTGGAAGAAACCTCGAAGACCGTGAGCCTTGGTGGCAGCCACCTGACCGACCACCGATTGAGAGTGGTCGGCGTTCTTGACTTTAGTGAAAAGCCCCATTTGTCGATAAACTTCTGTTCTTCTGGAAGGAACGTTGATAGGATTTGGAAAATGGAGGAGGATGAAGGGCAAGTATTTATATGACCTGTAGACGCCCCTTTCGTCTCCAATTAGGATCGCCGCTGCCGTTAACGACCAGAGGCGGATTATGAAAAAAAACACAATTGTGTACGTACGGCCTCCCGTACTATTCGAAACCCAGTAAAAAAAATGATCTTCATGCTGTCCCCACCATTTCCCATACAGCACCGACGCGACAGACCTATGCGGGGTCATAATGTCTAATTCTCGAGAAAAAATAAATACACAACCCCGCTCCTCATACCCACTCGGTATCCGAGTTCAAAAGATGCAGCGGGAAAACGCCACATGCTCAGAATGTGTAGGTGTGTTGATGGGGGTTCGTGCGGAGATGCCTGACATCTAGATCCTCTTGATCAGGGTTCTGTACACCCAGCATCACCGCAGACCTGAACTTTAACGTCGATCTCTTTTTCACCACAATTTCAGCCTTTCGAGGCTACGTTAGATTTTGGTTTATCAACAGACATTTTATCGACAAAACAAGCGTTGTAGATCAGACCAACGGGGCTCTCCCCTCTCAATCCCTCCAACGTACGTAACCAATGCTCTATACGGCTCCTGCGTGTGCATGCGTGGACTTGAACGGCAGATTCTTGAAAAAAAGCAAAATAACGCATGGCCGCATCGGATCGAAGGCGGCATGTACTGTGTGTACTGTGACGTCGATCCTAGCTTTTTATTCCTTGAGTGAGCTGGTGGGTTTCTTGGTCTTATGCCCCCAAGGATAACGCAACATCTTCGTAAAATCAAAGTGGAGAAGTCAGGAGGAAGGTGAGGGGTTGTTTGCCTTAACAACTCATTCTCATTCGCTGTACACTTTACCATTCAATTCTGCTTATCCAAAGCCAAGAGTTCAGGGTGCTGCGACGGTTTGGGGCCGAGCGTTGGCGGCGCCGGTGGTAACGTTTGCCAAGGGCCGTTGAGACAACTCCAACGGCTCGGTTGTGAACTGATCAGATATTTGATTTGAGTTTATGGCATTTATTATGGCCAAGAAAGATTAATAATGCAGACACAGTTACCTGAGATATATAAGAGACGATAGTTTAATCTGACCACATGAGAAGGCAAGAAGTCTGGGAAACAGCGGCATCTGGTCTCTTAAAGGGGCTGCTCATCTAGTATAGCATGGAAAGACCCGGCAGACGGTATTCTAGGCGGAATAAGTAGCGTTATTATGAAGGGAGTAAATAAGAGTTATCTGCAGCTTGAAATTTTTTCTCATCTCTCTCCTCCTCAATTGTGGCGCCGCTCCGTTGTAACGCTTTCCCCGATATACTGTCTCGGACCATCCCACTAAAGTCCGACAGTTAACTTGCCTAGAACTTGTCTGGGTGGAGGTCCACGCAAGGGACGCGCAAACAAACTTTTAGGGTGCAGCACTGGCGAGACATTGTCAGCTTTAAGGCAACTTTTGTCACGGCCACCCCCGCAGTACCGACATATGAAAAGTTCACCCCGCGCTTCTGCAGGCTGCAACGACTTTGCTTGTACCAGTGTTCCTTTACGGTGAAGATCATCGTTGCCGGTATACGCTAAACCAAACGTGAGAGCCAATCAGCGGCAGACGGGCCGAGGATTACAGTAGCTGGCTGCCAATTTCTCCGGCTGTGCACGCGAGTAGAGTGGGGCCACTGCTTTTGTATGAAAAATGAGGAGAACTTTCCAATGTTGACGACCCGGAAAAATTGTGAGAATACGCGGGTCGTCGGCTTCTTCCAGCAGCACATACGGGAAGGAAGGTAGCGAGATTTCCGACGATCCGAGTAGCCTGGATCTTCAACAATACTTGGCTTATTTCAAAGATTGTGCAAGACAAGTCCTGATCCACTGAGAAACTCTTAGCCTGCAAGTGCCAGACAAGCTTTCGGAGTTCCTGGCCCACTCGGTATGCGGCTCGATGAATTTTTTTCAATTATTTGCTACTTGGGGTTCAGGTTGCTGTCGAAAAAAAATCAATAATGAACCTACACTGCAAAACTTATTAATCTCAGAGAGTATAATGGCTAACGAATATTTGGAGTGTTTAGAGAATAAAATACCGATGGAGTGTGAATTGGTCATGCTATGTCATATTTTTGGCATTCAGATGCAGGAGAGTACATGTTCAGAGTGGAACGTGACACACAATCATGCACAAACCGTTTAAATCTGGCTGAAAAACTTTTTTTGGTGGGCGCTGCTTTATGAAATTAACTGCTCATGGATAAACGCAGTTTTTACTACAGTGTAAACTGCCGTATCTAGATTGTAAAACGAACCCCCGCTTGGAACCGCAGCACCTGATGGCGTCGGGGGTTATTTGCAAAGAGTTGTTTCACACCGGTCTCATCTGATTGATCTATTTCAGAACTTCAATGCCGCATGCCCGTACGCTTATTCACCTGTGGGAAATTTCCGATAGTTACGTATGGAGTAAGTGGGGCAAGTTTGGTGGTTGTGATCCCACAGATGCGTTGCGCATGTACATAGACTAATGTTTGCAGACTCATGTATGCTTCCCCTCAACTCTAATCCGCGAAACGGATCCGATTAATTTTATCAAAGGAATAAGAATGCAGATTCTTTGGGGGCACATGCTGAGTTGTCGTACCTCCTGTTCATGTGCCAGAGAGATGTGTCTGACCAATGTGCCACGAAATATAACCAGGTCTTTGTAGAGCTAATCCAGTTGTAGCATTTTATATCCTTAGAATAAAAGTTGTGGTCATTCGCATGAGATGATTAAATCCTTGTTCCGGGTGAAAAGCCTCAATCTACAGGGTTACAATGCAACCGGGCCTCAGTGCTCATCCGAGACCTATGCGGAGCATCAATTCTCCGCCGCCGCCCGAAATGCATCCAAATATTCCGGTTTGCTTTCGAACTTTACGGTGAAAGTGTTTGCGTAAACGGGGATAATGATTTGCGTAAAACGGGATAAAGAGAACACGTCCGTCGGCAAGGAAGAAGCTGTCAGTAAGAGCCCTCACAGATACGAATGAATTAAGTAGTTGTGCATCGGTAAGTGCCAAAGAAAATATGAGTATAATGGATATTTCAATTTTCACTGGAAGATTTTATGCCAGTAGACATTAACTTAACACCGACTTTACGTGGGCATGAAGAGTGTCTTAACCGATGTTCTCTCTTACAGTCTTATACGACGAATCGGAGGGAGCTTTCATAGAACAAGAGTCCTTGAACCGCGGATACCCGAATGGTGATACAATCTCGTATGTGTCCCTTAACTACCGCCTCGGATCGTCTACTAATGCCTGGGAAGTGCTGGTTCAACATGATACATGTCAGTTTAAAGAACGTTGGGGGTTAGGCGACTGTAACTGTCTAAACTTGACCGTAGTTCTCGCGAAGAAGCTAAATAATCTGATTTACTATATGAATTATTTCAAAGGTCAGTGTAGATGATGGCGACAAAAGCAAATGAGCCCCACCTATTCAAACCTCGCAACTGTGACTGCGCATGTCCTAAATAATGCAGTCGTTCTTTAGTTACCGGTACTTAATTTGTTTTGACTAGTTTAAACAGAAGATCGTCGATACGTTTCGAAAATCGAGGGGTATACGGTGTAAGACACTGGGCTTGCAAATGTGCATAACAATTATAGGGAAAGACGCTTACGTGCTAAATACGCGTACTCACTCACCAAGTGGAGACCTAGGTATTTAAAGTGGCTGCATCTATAATATGTAGTGAGGGGAAGAGGACAAGAGATTTATCCGTGTTCTTCGCATTTCTGTCTAACGTTGAACTTCATGATCGGCACTTCGTATCCACGACCAGTATACTAACGGTAGATTCGCGAACCAACTATCTTCAATTTCTCAAGAGTTCCAATAATTGTTTCTTGTTGTCATATCTCCTTCAAATCGAGTTATTCATATTCGGTTGTGGGGTGCGATGAAAGATACAAGAATGCTTATGGAGAAAGCGCTTTGAATACGTGAGAAACCTGTTTTGCTTCGATGAACGTACGGTACACGAAATGTTTTTGGTAGAAATATATGGTCATTAACATATCCAACATAATAGTAAACTCAGGACATTTTATCTTTGCTGCGTCAGCTAATATCGCGTAAACGCTGCAACCTTTGTACTATATCAGCATTAAAACTGGGAGTTGGTAGACATGCAGCTCATAAGATCACAATATAATCTTTGAGCTTCTATCTGCTTGCCGTCACTAGGACTAGAACAAACCCAAGGTAATGCTTAGTCTTCATGCATTGCTCGAATGGCGTACAATCCAAATCGATATTCACCGTTGATACGCGAATAACATCGAGTTTTTACGCTTCACCATAGATCTTATGATCTTCTAAAATATATTCTATAAATTATTTGATCAAGTTAAAAGTTAGCAAAATAACTCATAGGGGACATTGAGTAGGTCTGAATCCAGCAGCGCTGGCGATACTCACGACGATTGACATTCATAGCACTTTCATAGAAATGGGCATATTTAATCATCTTGAGCCCCCGTTTCTTTAAAAAAAGTCCTCATTATATTGACAAATTGTTGGTTGCGATTGCAAGGGGGCATGTCCAGTGGAGTCTAGGTGCGTAGGGCTGAGACACGAACTTTTCCAAACCTCCATCGAGAACGCGAACAATACAAGCGCTAAAGTGCAACCCCACAACGAAACGAAACGACACAGAATACTAACAGGCTGGCAACTTGCACACCATGTCATCTGTATATAAAGACCTTGGGCATGTAGCAGATCACAACACAGGGGGCATGTCGCCAAAGCCGCTGTTAGATACCTCAACAGCGCACACTTCAGCGGCCAACACAACGACCGCAGACGACACGGCGGCCGCAGACATGTATCTTCGCACAGACTCGTTCTATCACCCTCCAATAAAGGCCACTTCGGTAGTTCTTAAGGACGGCCAGACGATAGCGACGCTCCACCCTATTTCCGACTTTGAGACGCAAGTGCCTCCTGCTCTAATGACATTTCTATGGGAGGAGTTCAATGGCGAGATACGCCGCGGCGACACATACCCTCAACAAGAGGCTATGACCTTAGACGCGTTCAAACACTACTGGTTTGGTAACTTTGGCGCTATATTTATCATCGGAGACGAGGAGAAACTGGAAGAGCTAGGGAACGTGGAGTGGGCCGAGAAGGTACTGGGTACATTTTACATCAAGCCCAATTTCCCAGGAAGAAGTGGACATATTTGCAATGCTGGCTTTCTTGTAAATGAGTACATTCGAGGTAAGGGAGTTGGCCGTGCCATGGCTGAGTTATTCCTGAAATGGGCGCCAAAGTTGGGTTATTCATATGTCATGTTTAATCTAGTATTTGAAACAAACGTGGCATCAATGAGGATCTGGGATTCACTTGGGTTTCAAAGGCTAGGAACTATCAAAGGAGCAGGGATGCTGAAAGGCTATCGACGTCCAGTGAATGCGGTGATCTATGGCCGCGAGCTGGTGGACGAAGATTATACCGCATGATTTTAATTGTTAATTCGACACGATAATTTTAGCTAACTTGACTTGTATTTAAATATTCTAGACATACGAACACAAAATTAAACATAAAACAATAACAACGGCAGGTCTGGTATCGAGTCGTGTTTGAGTTTGAGTTTGAGTTCGCCGCACGCCGCACATAAGGTGCGGAACTCCGACGATCACCACATTTTTGCTGCCGCTACTGGGAATGGGCGAATAAAAAATTTACAATTTTGTCCCATACCGACATCTACACCTGAACATCCAGGCACGGTCCAGCGATCATATCAGCACGGTCAGTACAGTAGACGAAGTTACACTTGTAAGTTGCAACGCGATGACAGTTGAGGAGAAGCAACTAGCATGATGAGGACTCTGCCGTAAGGAGTCCCTCTCCGTGAACTGTTTGGGTTTCGAAGACGCCTCAGAGTTACTAACAAACCCCCCCTAAAGCTCAGAAGTACACGATGCCGTCGGCCCTAGAGGACCCGACACAACCTCCACATTACCGCGACGTGGTGACGCCAGAGTTGGAGCCTTATACCGTGATCTTGAAAGATGGCCAGACAGCAGCCACGATCTATCCCATCTCATCGCCGGAGAATGTGCCCGTGGGCCTACTAGCGTTTCTATGCGATGAGTTTAACGCCGAGATTGAGCGTGGAGATACTTACCCACTGTTCGATACCCTGCACATTGATACCTTTCAAAACTATTGGTTTGGGGCGTTTGCAGGAGTCATGTTGATCGGTGGCGAACATAATCTTGAAGAACGACGGCAATGGGAGAAGGAGTGTCTTGGTACGTTTTATATCAAGCCAAACTACCCAGGCCGATGCTCGCACATTTGCACCGCTGGATTCTTGGTGAATGCTGGAATTCGACGGCAAGGTATTGGACGAACGTTGACAGAGGCGTTCTTGGAATGGGCGCCAAAGTTGGGCTACTCTTACAGTATCTTCAACCTTGTATTTGACACAAACGCCGCTGCTAAGAGGATATACGAGACTCTAGGGTTCCGGCGTATCGGGAGAATAAAAGGAGCCGGAATCCTCAAGGGCCATGAAGATGCTGTCGATGCGTTGATTTATGGTAAACAATTGATAGACAGTGGGGACGACTCGGTTGGGGAAGAGCGATTCGACAAGATCAAGTACTACTTGGAGACTGGCAAGTATCCACCCAATTCCGATCGACAAGGTAAATCCCGTTTGAGATCATCTGCAGCACACTATATTGTGCGAAACGGTGTGCTTATGCTCAAGGGCCGAGAAGTTGTAGGCGACCCGGAGCGACAACTGCAGATCGCTACGGATTTGCACATGCAGAACCACGCTGGTATCAATAAAACTACTAGCCAGATCACCGAAAAGTACCATTGGACGCGTATTAAAGAGACAGTCGCCCAGGCTATCCGAAACTGCAGCGAATGTCGAGAGTCGGTTCGACCGGCTGCAAAGCGTGCTAAGAAAGAAACATATCAGCCAGCTCAGGGGGATCATCTCGCCCAAGCCGCTGTCGCCGCGGCTACTCAGGATGACCACCACCAACACCAACAGCATCACCATCATGAGCAACACAGCCACATGGATTATGCTCTGCAACACACCACCGACGGTTCGTTGTTAGGCACTGGTTTGGAAAACATTGATGAGCAGGACCTCATTGCGAACATCCGCCAGCACCATCAAAGTGAAAGTCAAAACGGAAACGGCTCGTCGTCACAGCTGTTGAAGAATCAATCGACTACACATGTAGATCCTCAGATTGAAAGCGCATTTGCTGCTGCTGCCGCTGCCGCTGCAGGATCCAGCCATGATCATCATGACTACTCTATTCGGCACAGCGACCACGATCAGAGCAGCGGATCACAGCATGATGATGGATCTGGTGGAGACGAGATTGCAATTGCACGAGCATTACTTCAGGCTAACAACGACGGCAATGACCAAGACGGGTCAGTATTCTAGAAACTGTTGATTTGTGTTACATAACTTTGCTGTACTTTATTTATCTTGCTTAACATCTTTTATATTCTCACTCAGCCCAGCTCCCTCGGCGTACAGGCCTTTCCTTCTTAGCCGATTTATTGACAATGCGGTCCATACGTGATTCGAGATTGGTCACCTTCTGAATGAACGTTTCAACACTATCCTCAACGTCTCTAAGCTTAGCATCGAGCATTCGGGCTTCGTACTTTAGTCTAGCGCTCATTGCCTCGACGTCGCTAAATATTGCTTTAACTCGTCGCTCGTCAGCGTGTACTTGATCCATCTTGGAGCTTATCCCATCGACGGTATCGTAATTCTGTGCTAGTCGTTGTGCTGACACTTGCACCGCGTTATCAACCGCGAGTGATATAGTGTTCATATCACACAAGTCCTGTTCTACCAACATTGCATGTCTTGTGCTGTTGCCCATGTCGTCACATAACTTCTGGTCGCTATAAAACGGCAATGTCCAGCGCAGCACAACACCGGAAACGAGCGAAAATGAATGGGAACGGCGCAGCTCATATTGTCTGAACAGCTTGGCATGCGCATCTTGCGCTGGGTCGACCAGTGAATCAACAGAGAACTGGCGCCGCAGCCCGCACGGCTTGCTGGCTGCCGCGAGTGCGGCTGCGGTTGCTTGAGGTGCAGGGGAGTCTGACTGACGGCGGTACCCATCTTCACCATCACTCATTACGTCAATGTCAGAGAGTCCCCCGTTGCCGTACTCATCATCAGTGTTCCCGCGAGATTCATCAGATGTTAGCCAGTGCGAGTGTGCGCGGCGTTGTCGGTTTTGAGGCGAATACGAGCTCGTTTCGTGGTACGCGGTGGGTGCCAGTTGCTGCTGTTGCGGTTGTGGCTGGTCACCTGTGGATGCTAGGTTCATATATCGTTTTAATTTGGCTCTACCGCGCTCTCTTTTTGTAGGTTCAGAATGCTTGGGGCTGACAAACGAGTTGCTCAATTGATATGCCATATTTTCGGAATGGAGGGGCGTTGCAACGTGTGCAGACGATGTCGTTCTCGAATGCAATGCAGAACTTGGGGTGGACCGTTCGACATCCGAGTCATATTCTTGGTCGCTGCCGTATTTTGATTTGTAGGGCTTACCGTCAGATCTCCTCTGCGCAGTAACGCTCCGGATCATTGCCTTACGCAAATCCCGCCCTGTTCCTGAAGTTGAAAGGTCACTTGGTGATAGAGACGAGAGGGGAATACCGGTCACACGGTCATAAAACCCGTAGGAAACTAGTTCACGTCTGGTGCCCTTGCCGAGCCATAGGTATCGCGCACGGGCTCCATGCACATTCGAAACCAGTTTATCCAATTCACAGGTCTCAATCTCGGCAAGATTCAGCACCTGCTTACCCTGTACTTCTTTCATGGTCTTTTTGGCGATACCGATCAGATCCACAGCGGCGGTACCGTAGATTTTATAATCTTTCAAACTATGCAGCCGCTCCTCAGTTTCCTCATTGATCCTTCCAGTCTTAACAAGGTGTTCATGCTTCTGAAATTGTCTAATGCTCTCAACAAAAAATACAGCATCGAACGGATCCTTAGGTGACTTGTTGTAACCGATTACTGACGAAACTCGCAACTTGATTCCCATCACAAAGCCCACGATTGCTGCCACACTAGTAGGACCAAACATGCTATCCTTACTCGGGGGTTTGGTATGATGCCGAGCCTGGCCATACTTATCCCACCAAGCGCTTATTCCCTTGATTGTTTCGTTGCACATGAGTCCGTCAACATAGTCAGGCACTAACATATTGCAGTAGAAAAGGCCAATTTGCACCAGCGTGACAAGCTCCTTCACAGCAAATACAATCGGTACCGAGTAATGAGTTCGGAAAAGTTGTCTAAATTTATCCTCACAAGCATCAGGGGGAGGCGCGATGGTCAAGACTAATCGTCCGCCACAGCCGGACCGTTTAAGGTTCTCATTGGCATAAAATAGATCCCATGCTCTGCGAATATTTTCCCCATTTGGTACCGGTACCAAGTTCAAGTTCGAAGGAAAACTGCTGAGATTTGTGACATACAGATACCCGTACTCAGTATCCTTGGGTCGCAGATGCAGCCTTGTCAACTCCTCGTAGTACTCTGTAGTTCGTGCACTCCAAGACTTGTTATCCTTCGGCAGCTCAATAACACTAGCGATGATTTTGTGCTCCGAATTTCCTGTAAACGTTGTAACTACAGTGTTTAACTTGCGCTCACAAGCCCATTGCTCAACGATGTACAGCTCGTAGCCCTCGATCTCCTGTTCGGCTTTGATTAGTTTGCATGCCGGCTCACCTTTGAGCATTATGGCCGCCCGCGAGTCGCTGACTAGATAACGGATAGAGTCATCATCTGGTGCTTTCACTTGCGAGTCGGTTTTGGTCACAGGAGCACTCTGAAGAGGCATCTGTTCATTCTCCTTAGATCCTCTCTATCGTCGTCACTTGTTGATGTTGGGATGCAGAGTTGTATGATGGAGTTTCTGAAGATATCTTGAGACTGGACATTTCTCACAAAAAAATCTCTTAGAGCATATATTTCTTGCAGATATATAGATTTTAGTTAAATGGACTTTATTTATGCCTACATACAAAAGATGAACGAACGGTTTGACAGACGTAATTGCCATCCAGATATTGTGGCTGATGTGCGTGCGCGGGTAACCGTGCGTTTCAGGTAGATACTTTCCACACGTTCACTTATCGCCAGCAAACCCGATAGTAGGCGCTAAGGCGAAATACACTAGCTTCGAGTTCAGCATGGCGACGCACAAGCCGGAGGCGATTTTCCGTATGGCAATAAATGTGCCAAGGGATTGTAATGCTAACGAATAGGCTCGGCGGACATGGCGTTGGTCCAGTTGTACGTGGCGACGGAGATTGGCCGGCAGGTCGTTTCAACGCTGGGAGAGCTTGGGATACTGCAACTGAGAGACGTACGTTCTTTCCAGTCTAGAGGACGGGGTGGTATACTAACATTTATAGCTGAATTCGAATGTCAGTCTATTCCAGCGGTCGTTTGTCAATGAAATCCGACGAATATCGGAAGTCGAGTCTAAGCTCAGTATGTCCTGAGAAGAGTATGAACCGGTAATTGCTAATTGTCTAGACTATTTGCATACTCAGATGGAGCGGTTTCAAATAAAGCCCGCTTCAAAGCCTGAAGGAGCTCTAGCAACTCAATCACGACATGATATCGAAGAGCTGCTCGACCGAATAAAGCAAATGGAGGAGCGGGTACAGGAGATGGGCAAATCCCATGACGAACTTATAGAGAGGCAGCATGGCCTAAAAGAAAAACGGGCTGTACTTCTTAGTAGTGGTGAATTTTTCGACAAGAATAACCAAGATCCTTCGGCGTTGAGGATGTCAATAGATGTGAACGTTGACGAGTTCCGAATTGACGACGATGACGACGAAGCAGATGATGCACCACTTTTGCAGCAACAGGACGAGCTCGAGCGTGGTGGGCGACCGAGCATTGATAGAAACAACATAACAGCATTAAATATCCAGTTTGTGGCGGGTGTCATAGACCGTACGCGCATGGGCGCTCTTGAGAGAATATTATGGCGAGCACTTCGAGGCAATTTGCTCATGCAGCATTTCTCCATTGATCAAGATGAGGTGGCCGACAAGGACGCATTTATTGTATTTGGACACGGCGAGGGTATTGTAGGCAAAATTACCAGACTGAGTGAGTCTATGGGAGCTAAGCTCTACAAGGTTGATGAGAACTGGACGCTGCGGCGAGATGCAGTGTTTGAGATAAACAAGCAGCTCCAGGAACTAGAGGAGGTCATTGGAAATACTGCTGTAGCATTGAAGACTGAGCTTTCGCTCATTGGTGGTCAGTACGCGGTTTGGAAAGTGGTGCTAGAACAAGAGCGCAAGATCTATGGAGCTCTAAACTTGTTTAATTACGACCAGACAAGGCGGTGCTTGATTGCCGAAGGGTGGGTTCCTAAAGATGAAATTTCGAACTTGCAACATGCACTCCAGGAGATTACCGAGCAAGCCGGTATTCAAAACTCCTCTGTTGTCAACGAGCTTCAAACCAATCGTACACCACCGACCTACCACAGAACCAATAAGTTGACTGGCGCATTCCAAAACATTGTCGATGCTTACGGTGTTGCCACATACAAAGAAGTGAATCCAGGTTTAGCCACGGTGATTACATTCCCTTTCATGTTTGCTATTATGTTCGGTGATGTCGGACACGGCATTATTCTCGCAATGGCCGCGGCAGTATTAGTCCTCAAAGAGAAAGCTATCGGCAAAATGGAGAGGGATGAAATCTTTGACATGGCGTTCTCAGGACGGTATGTGCTGCTGCTTATGGGTGTCTTTTCCATCTACACTGGCCTCATTTATAATGATATTTTCTCGCTTTCGATGACACTATTCAAAAGTAAATGGAACTGGCCAAAAGAATGGAAGACAGGAGAATCTATAACGGCGACGCAGGCTGGTACCTATGTCATCGGCCTTGATCCGGCATGGCATGGCACCGAGAACAATCTGTTGTTCACAAACTCTTACAAGATGAAACTTTCTATCCTTATGGGATTTACGCATATGACATATTCACTCTTCTTCTCCTTGGTAAATGCTTGGCATTTTCAAAAACCTATCGATGTGTGGGGCAACTTTGTCCCAAGTTTGCTCTTTATGCAGAGCATATTTGGCTACCTGTCACTGACAATTGTCTACAAATGGAGCGTGGACTGGATCAAAATCGACAAGCCACCACCAGGGCTTTTGAATATGCTGATCAATATGTTCTTATCGCCTGGTAAGATCGACGCGCAATTATACCCGGGCCAAGCATTTGTTCAAGGTGTTTTAGTGTTGATAGCGCTGGTATGTGTTCCGTGGCTGTTGCTCCTCAAGCCATTGTATTTGAGACGAGAGCATAACAGGGCGCGAGAAAGGGGTTATCAATCTGTTCTGCATCAAGTGCGCGATGATGAAATGAACGAGATGGAGGAAGAAGCAGGCGACTCGATGGTAATTCAGGATTTTGCGTCGATACACGAATCTGAACATGAGTTCGATTTTGGCGACGTGATGATTCACCAAGTGATTCATACAATCGAGTTTTGCCTCAACTGCATCTCACACACGGCGTCCTACTTGCGATTGTGGGCGTTATCTCTAGCACACAACCAGCTTTCTTCAGTGCTATGGACCATGACGATTTCTAATGCATTCGGGGTTTACGGTGCCAAGGGCATTTTCACGACAGTCATGCTTTTCGGCATGTGGTTTAGTTGTACAGTAGTTATTCTTGTGTGCATGGAAGGTACCTCAGCCATGCTTCACTCGTTGCGACTTCATTGGGTCGAAGCCATGTCCAAGTTTTTTGAAGGTGAAGGATATGCGTACGAGCCATTTTCATTTCGTGAGTGATATATTTTTTTTTATATATAGACTGTTAAAAAGTTTCCGACAATATCATTATTTACTGGAGTCGTGCGGCTCAGCCACGCCAAAACTCTACGCGGCGCGATTGTTTACACTTTCAACAATATAAGCTCTTCGACCATGGCAGAGAAGAAGGAGCAACGTCGCCGCGATGCTATAGAAACGATAATAGCAAAGCCCCCTATGCTTTTAAAAGCTGGGTTGACACAACTGAGGTACCAAGTTTTAGTAGATGGACTTACGACAGCCTCAGACGTAAGGGGAACACCATCCAAAGAGTAATGCTAACCCGCACAACAGGGACAATGCGCATACAGACAATACGTGTGGTCCATTCTACTACGCACACCTCCTTCAAAATCTAATTTATATTTGTCGCTAGTGAAGCATGGTCCATGCGCAGCGTACTCGAAAATCAGAAACGACACATTCAGAACATTAGCGACTGACTCAGGATTCAAGAAAAAAGTCTCGGAGGAGGCCCTGATCCGGTTCCTCAACGCCTATGCATGGAAGAGAAGTAAAAAAGGGGAAAAGAGTGATATGTATGTTCAAGGTATGAATGTCCTTGCGGCTCCTTTTCTATACGTTGCCAAATCGGAGGCACAAGCTTTTGCCATGTTCGACACGTTTGTAACGAGAGATTGCCCGCTGTATATCCAACCGACAATGCCGGGCGTCCACACTGGACTGAAGCTGCTGGAGCTGTGCTTGGAAGTGATTGATCCAAAGTTGTACGAGTTTCTCAAGACCAAATTCCTGTCAGCCGAACTGTACGCATTCGCAAGCGTACTCACTCTATCCGCATGCACACCTCCGCTTTCTGAGGTTTTGATCCTCTGGGACTTTTTATTTGCATACGGAGTGCATATGAATATTCTATTCGTCATTGCACAGCTCAACCTCATGCGGGAGGATATACTCAAATCGTCAAGTCCAGTATCGCTCCTCAGATCATTCCCACCGCTTAAAGCTAAGCAGATTATCAAACTTGGTATATCGTTTGTTGCAAGGCTGCCCGACAATCTGTATACCCTTGTAACACGCCATAGCTTCGATCCAGAGGTGGCACACCAGCTAGCGCGATACTCAAGCTCATAGCAATCTGTAGTGTATATTCATCACATTATTATTATCATCATCACGAGACTATACATATACGAAAATTCAACTTTTGATAACTGGCATGGATTTGTTTTTTTTAAAATACCCCGAGCTCGAAATTTCGCTGCGGGTAATATGCCACAACTACTGTTCGGTCCGCATACCGTCGGCCATGCAATGCCTCCAGTGCGGCGCGGGCGGCTTCTGGCTTTTCAAACTTGACGAATATCTTCCCCACACCCGCGTTCTGCAGAGTAATGCTCAATGTGAGTCGACCGACAGTTCCAGGGTTGGGCCGTGGAATGACGATTTCGCTTACAGGTCCATAAGTATTGCATTCCGTTTCAATGTCCTGTTTGATGCGCTCATACATTCTGTCGTCTGCAAGCTCTTCATTCGTGACCATATTCAAAAATTGCAAGACATTCGTCTGTTGTTTCGTCGCTTCATGATTGGCGACTTCGCCAAGCTGCTTAAATTGTACACCATTTTCACATGGGAGCATACTGATGAGATGCTTCGATTGCTGCAGTCCTTCACATGCCCTGAACACACGCAAATTGGAGCCAGCCAGGTCGGTGCCATTAAGTCCTTGTAGAACCGCTTCAGTGACTTCGCTATCAGAATATTGTACAAATGCAACACCTTTTGAACCCCCCTGCTGGTCTTGCAGCAGCTCGAACGCAGCCATCTGTCCAAACGCACTCAAGAGCTCAGTCACCTGTTCACTCGTGACGAATTGAGGAATATTAGCCACAACCAGCTTATTGGGGCCGTCATACACTCGCGGCGATACCTTGTCTTTGGGGTAGTCTGGAGGTACAGGTACGACGTAATCTGATGGCCGATCTACTTCAACTGCTCCCAGAGATGGATTTGTAGAATCAAGAAGAAACCCATTGAATGCTACTGCCAGTGTCGCAAGCTCAGAGGTACCGAAATCTACCTGGAAGACTGTATTCTCCGAAGTTTCACGAGATGTATTGACGATAACACCCTTGTTATCTTCATGTAGTTTTATGTCCCTCATAAGGGCAACAAAGAAGTCGACGAGATCTCGTCGCAGTACCTTCAGCGGGTCAAAACCAGTGACGAATGTTCTTCTAGCAACCCGCGATCTCTCAGGTTTGAGAGCATCTGGATCTGTGTTTTGTATCAATGCAGCAACAGTCGCACTACCTGCTTCCTCGCTAGATTTTAGTGTTCCGTCTTCATTTACCAATGATGCAAGCTTTCCGGTGTCAAGCGGTTTCGGATGTCCTGGCGTGGGGAATAAACCACTCATCTTGGCCATTTCATTGGTAACACTGTCGAATCCTCTCGGCTTGACATCCCATTGTGGATTGCCTCGTTTTCTTTCGTTGATCGGAGCTATATTGTCAAAGTTTTCTGGCTCTTTGGGGCTCACGCTACGCCGCCTTTCTTCACGATTCGGCCGTTCACGCTCTCTGTATCTTCTTGAATCATCTCTTCGATCTCTATGATCATCTCTTCTTCTTCCGTAATCGCGACGATATCTATCGTCTCTATATCGGTCCCTTGATCTCGAACGCCTTCGATACCTATCGTCTCTGTCTCTGTCTCTGTCCCGCTCTCTGTCTACATCACGATATCGGTCATCTCTTCGCTCTCTGTTACGATCTCTTGAGCGATCCCTATATCTGCCACCACCTCCACTGTAACGTGAACGGTCATTGTCGTTTCGTTCCATATCGCGTTCTGAGCGCATGCCGCCGCTTCTCGATGAACTTTCCAATCGACTGCTGGTCGCCGCGAAGGCGCTATCTCCCATTTTTCAAAGTATACAGAAATGTAGGAAGATCTCCAAGTTATGGAGAGACACCTTTCGATATCTAGCAGTAGAAGGAAATCCTTTGGTTACAAAGGTCTTGTTTTTGAATCTACCCAGATTGTCTCTGTGCGCGAAATTTCTCGGGAGCTTTGAACAGAATTTGGTTTTGTCCCAACAATGCTGCCGGGTAAGTAAACGCCGCATTGTCTCAGCCTCACAGAAATTGGTGCTTTGAAGGGGGAGGTGGTCTAGACACGACGCTTTTTCGCTAGAGAAACGACAAAAAACCCAGGCGCGCACCAAAGGGCCCCAATGCGCCCGCGAGAGAACCGGCGGCACCCAACTCGTCCTAAACGGGAA